>JAJEKV010000002.1:1972592-2197226 GCA_021234155.1 Isoetes taiwanensis | reverse complement strand
CTTTTCGCCTAGTATAGAGCATGCAACAAGACTTCAAATCGATTTTCACCGCCTCCCTTTTAATCGATTTTACTGGCCGCTTTTGGCCCCACGGTTGTATTTTCCAAGGCCTCAGATATTACACATATTTCCAAGGCTTGTATGGCTATACAAGAGAGCCTAAATCCAATATTTTCCCTCAGATTTGCTAAAAAGTCGCTCGATGTGGACTTTTTTGAAGCCAAAAAATGTATTTTACCATATCTGGCTTTGAATATTGAGAAAGTCCCAAGTTTGCATTTCCTTGCATGGTTTTGAAGATACGAGAGCATTTTCTCTCTTCTATTTAGCCAAATTGCCCTAAGCCAATCTCTTGCATCTTTAGGCATATGCCCCCTCAAAGTTAAAAAGGCATCTTAGGCATATACCATCAAGTTAAAAGTTTATCTACACAAGTTCTAGTATCATGAGCTTAATTGCTTAACTTTAGCAAAATAGTTTAATTAATAAAAAAAACCCTACCACCTTCCTCGAGAGTATGACATGACCGCATGTAGAATTGTAATTATAGGGATGGCAAGACCCCATTACAGTGGGGGCAATGCCATACCCCTCTATAGCAATTTAGCCTTCCATATAGCATGTAATTAATCCAAATGCATACCTTTGTATTATCGCAACACATAGTTGTAGTGGGAACTTCCTCTACATCACTAATTTAACATTGGGCATTGCCCTTACATCATATATAAGAATTAAAACAATATCCTTGTATTAAGGATTTTAGCCAAATGGCATTGGAATGTATTCAAAATAATCGGCAAAGAATGGCATTTGCCATTGGTGTATAATGGCACCGCCATTATACAAAAATTTTGATGAATTACTATTCATCATTAGAATACCATGGTAGAATACCATGGTAGAAGCAACCGCATGGCACACAATAATGTAGGCATTGACATTTTACTCTGCTTCTTGCATAATGCGGAGTGTCAATACCTTATTTTAAGTAACTATCTAAGTTTCATCGGGCCAATGCCTCATATGCAACCTCGGACAAATATAACCATAAGTGAGCTTAGTCTCAAGTTAAATAGAAAGACCGTGATAATATATGCAAGATAATATATTCAAGGGGAAGTTCCCGGCCAAGTGTTTAATCTTCTAAATCACCTAGAGCAAAGGGAGAGAGGCATCACTGTGTATCCCTAGTGAAATGAAGTGTCTAAAAAACCCAAATGAACTAGCATACGCTAGACCAGCATCTACCTCGGTCAATCCCTTGGTAGTATTATCATCCTACATCTAAACTGAGCAAGTCAGTCTAGATTAGTACCTCTTTTCCCAAAGCCTAAGTAATTTAACATGAAGACCATTATTTACAAAAACCAAGTCATAAGAAGTAAAATCATTTGCTTACAAGATCAACTTGAATTCAACTTGAATTCTCACAGGTAATTACAAAGACCATGAACTCCATGTTCTAATGCTCAAAAATAAGGCCGGCTTGGCTTGAGCAAGTGCAACCTAAGCTATTCAAATAAAAATAT
The DNA here is from genome assembly GCA_021234155.1 of Isoetes taiwanensis. Lineage (NCBI taxonomy): Eukaryota > Viridiplantae > Streptophyta > Lycopodiopsida > Isoetales > Isoetaceae > Isoetes > Isoetes taiwanensis. The sequence goes on along the minus strand of JAJEKV010000002.1, from coordinate 2,195,694 downwards.
ACCTAAAAGATGGACATAAAAATAACCTTTGTACTTTATCAATGTATAGGGCATAGCAGCCTTTAAGTGTTGCACTAGTAAACCTCCATGGTTTATGGCTATAAAATTCCAGAAATGCCATTTATCGCCCAAAGCTCACCAACATCTCTATTTCCATATTCCATTCTCTTTCAAGCTAAAGAAACCCCGAAAAGCAAAAAGACACAATAGGAGGAGAGAGCAGACTGCTGTAAATCAATACACAATTAGCATGATAATGGTAAATGTGCAAGGGCCAAAAGGTACATTGGGTCTCTCAGTTTATCACTGATCACCAATTGTATCCTTTTTGCCGAGGTGACTTTAACAAGAAAAATAGATCGAATATTAACATTCTTAATGTTTTAAACTTCCCAATTGACTTAAAATCTTATTTCGCAATTAAATCTCTCAAAGACACAATTATCGTGGATTACCATCGATGAGAACCAATTTCTAATCCCAAATCTAGCTGGTTACCATGATAATTAGTTCTAAAGCGAGAATGTCAGTCTATTTTCCAGATAATATAAGATCTATTTCAGATCTTGTTGCTCATCATAGACCACATATACATCAAGCATGTAAGTGCAACTATTGTGGGAACATAGCTATTTTCAACATGGATACATTGAACCAAAGATATAGATTCCTCTGACATTTTGCTTGCTATCTAGAATTCCATATAAACATAAGAAAACAAATGAAAAGCAATGGACTTTTCAAAGTGAAATCAGACATTTAAGCATATGTGTGCAAATATAATTTATCAAACCTGATTTGAGCTCTTCTAGTGATAGCTTCTTGTTTGCATTTTCAGAATATCAAGATGATATATACAATCTTCGGACCACATAGCTCCTATCCGATCCTCATATATAGGCATGAGGCCTATTCTTGTCACCACTTTTTATTGCCTAGCAAAGCTTTTACGGATGCATTTCAAATATAGATGCGGACTTAGCAAAGATAATTATTAAGCCTTGGTAAAGCTGATCAAAATGTAACAAGCAACAGCCTATTTCGCTTAAACCCTTATATCATATAAAGCTCAAAGCTTTTATAGCCCAAAAAGGTGCACACAATAAATACCATACAAACCTAGAGTCTACCTTGTAGTTACTTTATCAGAGCTTTATTTCGTCCTTGCAAAGGACCTCATTGTTCTTCCTTATTGATTTGCGAGGAACCCAGCATTAGGAAACGAATTCCCATCATATTAATATGTATTACGACCCCTCAACAAGAGCTTATTGCTTGCCGCAGCTTCCATTCAACTACTATATTTAGGCATGAATATGAAATAGTAGATCCATACCCAATCATTTCGCAAATCCCACGCATCCTAGAACATCTCAGAGATGATGAGGCTTTACACACAGAGCCCTAAATACGTTTCCATATCCATGATTAAGCGGGAAAATAAGTATGCTCCACCATTTGCTATTTCTTCTTTAGAAGTGAATAAGTGAATCTTAGCTTCTACATCCAAGCCATTTCTCAAAGGCGAAATGCTAGCCTCTGACTTTTTCAGGCTAGTATAGAGCATGCAAGACTTCAAATCGATTTTCACCGCTTTCCCACCGAATCGATTTGGCTGGCCGCTTTTGGCGCCCGCGGTTAGATTTTCTTCAAGGGCTGTATATTACACACATTTTTTCAAGGCTTGTATATTATCTGAGCGACCAAATCCAATATTTTCTCTCAGATTTGCTAAAAGTTTTTCCATGGGATTTTGAAGCCAAAAAATGTATTTCTTATCATATCGGTCTCTTTGAATATTGAGAAAGTCCCAAGTTTGCATTTTGCATGGTTTTGAAGATCTGAGGAGCATTTTTCTCTTCTATTTAGGCCAAATTGCCTGGGTTAACTTGCATCTTAGGCATATGCCCCCAAAGTTAAAAAGGCATCTTAGGCATATACCATCAGGTTAAAAGTTTTATCTACACAAGTTCTAGTATCATGAGCTTAATTGCTTAACTTTAGCAAAATAGTTTAATTAATAAAAAAAAAACCTACCACCTTCCTCAAGAGTATGACATGACATGACCTCCTGATGTAGAATTGTAATTATAGGGATGGCAAGACCCCATTACAAAGGGGGCAATGCCATACCCTATAGCAATTTAGCCTTCCATATAGCATGTAATTAATCCAAATGCATACCTTTGTATTATCGCAAAAACACATAGTTGTAGTGGGGAACTTCCTCTACATCGTACCAATTTAACATTGGGCATTGCCCTTACATCATATATAAGAATTAAAAACAATATCCTTGTATTAAGGATTTTAGCCAAATGGCATTGGAATGTATTCACCAATCGGCAAAGAATGGCATTTGTTATTGGTGTATAATGGCACCCGCCATTATAACAAAAAATTCTTGATGAATTACTATTCATCATTAGAATACCATGGTAGAATACCATGGTAGAAGCAACCCAGACATGGCACAAATAATGTGAGGCATTGATATTTTACTCGCTTCTTGCATAATACTATGAGTGTCAATACCTTATTTTAAGTAATCCATCAAGTTTCATCGGGTAATGCCTCATATGCAACCCGCACAAATATAACCACGTGAGCTTAGTCCGGTTAAATAGAAAGACCAGATAATATATGCAAGATAATATATTCAAGGGGAAGTTCCCCGTCAAGTGTTTAATCTTCTAAATCACCTAGAGCAAAGGGAGAGAGGCATCACCAGGTATCCCTAGTGAAATGAAGTGTCTAAAAAAAACCCAGCCTGAACTAGCATACGCTAGACCAGCATCTACCTCATGTCCAATCCCTGGTAGTATTATCATCCTACATCTAAACTGAGCAAGTCAGTCTAGATTAGTACCTCTTTTCCCAAAGCCTAAGTAATTTAACATGAAGACCATTATTTACAAACCAGAAGTCATAAGAAGTAAATCATTTGCTACAGCATCAACTTGAATTCAACTTGAATTCTGTGCAATTACAAAGACCATGAACTCCATGTTCTAATGCTCAAAAATAAGGCCAGAAACTTGGCTTGAGCAAGTGCAACTGTTAAGCTATTCAAATAAAAATACAGCTAAAAAGATGGACATAAAAATAACCTTTGTACTTATCAATGTATAGGCATAGCAGCCTTTAAGTGTTGCACTAGTAAACCTCCATGGTTTATGGCTATAAAATTCAGAAATCTTAAGTCATTTATCGCCCAAGGCTCAGCCAACATCTCTATTTCCATATTCCATTCTCTTTCAAGCTAAAGAAACCCCCTCAAAAGCAAAAAGACACAATAGGAGGAGAGCCCGTACATCTGCACCAATCAATACACAATTAGCATGATAATGGTAAAAATGTGCAAAGGCCAAAAGGTACATTGGGTCTCTGGTTTATCACCGATCACCAATTGTATCCTTTTTGCCCCGAGGTGACTTTTAACAAGAAAGTAGATCGGAATATTAACATTCTTAATGTTTTAAACTTCCCAATTGGACTTAAAATCTTATTTCGGCAATTAAATCTCTCAAAGACACAATTATCGTGATTACCATCAATGAGAACCAATTTCTTAATCCCAAATCTAGCTGGTTACCATGATAATTAGTTCTAAAGCAGAATGTCGAGGTCTATTTTCGATAATATAAGATCTATTTCAGATCTTGTTATAGCCATCATCATAGACCACATATACATCAAGCATGTAGTAACTATTGTGGGAACATAGCTATTTTCAACATGGATACATTGAACCGAAGATATAGATTCCTCTGGGATATTTACTTGCTATCTAGAATTCCATATAAACATAAGAAAACAAATGAAAGCAATGGACTTTTCAAAAGGAAATCGGACATATTTAAGCATATGTGCAAATATAATTTATCAAACCTGATTTGAGCTCTTCTAGTGATAGCTTCTTGTTTGCATTTTCGTAATATCAAGATGATATATACAATCTCCCGGACCACATAGTTCTATCGATCCAATATATAGGCATGAGGCCTATTCTTGTCACCACTTTTTTATTGCCTAGCGGTGCTTTCCGGATGCATTTCAAATATAGATGACTTAGCGGCATAATTATTAAGCCTTGGTAAAGCTGGATCAAACAGAAACAAGCAACGACTATTTCGCTTAAACCCTTATATCATATAAAGCTCAAAGCTTTTATATCTGCCGAGGCACAATAAATACCATACAAACCTAGAGTCTACCTTGTAGTTATCACCATCATTAGCCATTTTCATTCCCCCTTGCAAGGACCTCATTGTTCTTCCTTATTGGATTTGCGAGAACCAAAGATTAGGAAACGAATTCCCATCATATTAATATGTATTACGACCCCTCAAGAGCTTATTGCTTCTTTGCGACTTTCCATTCAACTACTATATTTAGGCATGAATATGAAATAGTAGATCCATACCCTAATCATTTAGGGCAAAATCCTCGATCCTAGAACATCCGTAGAGAGATGATGAGGGGCTTACACAAAGAAAAGCCCAAAATAGTTTTCCATATCCGTGATTAAGCGAAAAATAAGTTATGCTCCACCATTTGCTATTTCTTCTTTGAAGTGAATAAGTGAATCTTAGTTTCTACATCGCCATTTCTCAAGCAGGGTGCTAGCCTACTCGACTTTTCGGGCTAGTATAGAGCATGCAACAAGACTTCAAATCGATTTTCACCGCTTTCCCACGGGACCGATTTGGTCAAGGTGCTTTTTGACTTACCTTGTATTTTCAAGGCACATGTATATTATACATATTTTCCAAGGCTTGTATATTATCAAGATGTTCCAAATCAATATTTTCTCAGATTTGCTAAAAGCTACGATGGGATTTTTTTTTTAAGCCAAAAATGTATTTCTTATCATATCGGTCTCTTTGAATATTGAGAAAGTCCCAAGTTTGCATTTTTGCATGGTTTTGAAGATACGAGGAGCATTTTCTCTTCTTCTATTTAGGCCAAATTGCCCTAAGCCAACTTTTGCATCTTAGGCATATGCCCCCCAGTTAAAAAGGCATCTTAGGCATATACCATCAGGTTAAAAAGTTTATCTACACAAGTTCTAGTATCATGAGCTTAATTGCTTAACTTTAGCAAAATAGTTTAATTAATAAAAAAAAAAAACCCTACCACCTTCCGTAGAGTATGACATGACCCCTCAGATGTAGAATTGTAATTATAGGGATGGCAAGACCCCCATTACAGTAAGGGGCAATGCCATACCCTATAGCAATTTAGTCCATATAGCATGTAATTAATCCAAATGCATACCTTTGTATTATCGCAACACATAGTTGTAGTGGGAACTTCCTCTCTACATCAGCCAATTTAACATTGGGCATTGCCCTTACATCATATATAAGAATTAAAACAATATCCTTGTATTAAGGATTTTAGCCAAATGGCATTGAATGTATTCAAAATTAACGGCAAAGAATGGCATTTGTTATTGGTGTATAATGGCACCCATTATACAAAAAATTCTTGATGAATTACTATTCATCATTAGAATACCATGGTAGAATACCATGGTAGAAGCAACCTTGCATGGCACAATAATGTAGGCATTGACATTTTACTCACGCTTCTTGCATATCACAGTGTCAATACCTTATTTTAAGTAACTCAAGGGGTTCATCGTAATGCCTCATATGCAACCCGCACAAATATAACCACGAGGCTTAGTCCGGTTAAATAGAAAGACCGGATAATATATGCAAGATAATATATTCAAGGGGAAGTTCCCGTCAACAAGTGTTTAATCTTCTAAATCACCTAGAGCAAAGGGAGAGGCATCACCGGTATCCCTAGTGAAATGAAGTGTCTAAAAAACCGGCTGAACTAGCATACGCTAGACCAAAGATTCATCTACTGGTCCAATCCCTTGGTAGTATTATCATCCTACATCTAAACCGAAAGCAGTCGGCCTAGATTAGTACCTCTTTTCCCAAAGCCTAAGTAATTTAACATGAAGACCATTATTTACAAACCGTAAGTCATAAGAAGTAAATCATTTGCTACAAAGATCAACTTGAATTCAACTTGAATTACATTGCAATTACAAAGACCATGAACTCCATGTTCTAATGCTCAAAAAATAAGGCCCGAAACTTGGCTTGAGCAAGTGCAACTGTTAAGCTATTCAAATAAAAACATACTAAAAGATGGACATAAAAATAACCTTTGTACTTATCAATGTATAGGCATAGCAGCCTTTAAGTGTTGTGTTGCTAGTAAACCTCCATGGTTTATGGCTATAAAATTCCGAAATCTTAGGTCATTTATCGCCCAAGGCTCAGCCAACATCTCTATTTCCATATTCCATTCTCTTTCAAGCTAAAGAAACCCCGAAAAGCAAAAAGACACAATAGGAGGAGAGAGCCCGTTACGAAGCAGCAATCAATACACAATTAGCATGATAATGGTAAATGTGAAGGGCAAAAAAGGTACATTGGGTCTCAAAGCCTATCACCGATCACCAATTGTATCCTTTTGCCCTGAGGTGACTTTTAACAAGAAAGTAGACTGAATATTAACATTCTTAATGTTTTAAACTTCCCAATTGGACTTAAAATCTTATTTCGCAATTAAATCTCTCTCAAAGACACAATTATCGGGATTACCATCGATGAGAAACCAATTTCTTAATCCCAAATCTAGCTGGTTACCATGATAATTAGTTCTAAAGCGAGAATGTCGTCTATTTTCGAGATAATATAAGATCTATTCCACATCTTGTTGCTACCATCATAGACCACATATACATCAAGCATGTAAGTGCAACTATTGTGGGAACATAGCTATTTTCAACATGGATACATTGAACCAGCATATAGATTCCTCTCGGATATTTACTTGCTATCTAGAATTCCATATAAACATAAGAAAACAAATGAAAAGCAATGGACTTTTCAAAGTGAAATCAGACATATTTAAGCATATGTGTGCAAATATAATTTATCAAACCTGATTTGAGCTCTTCTAGTGATAGCTTCTTGTTTGCATTTTCAGTAATATCAAGATGATATATACAATCTCGGACCACATAGCTCCTATCTGATCCGTCCATATAGGCATGAGGCCTATTCTTGTCACCACTTTTTATTGCCCAGCACGTGCTTTACGGATGCATTTCAAATATAGACGCGGGCTTAGCAAAGATAATTATTAAGCCTTGGTAAAGCCGGATCAAACAAAACAAGTCACCTATTTCAACTAACCCTTATATCATATAAAAGCTCAAAGCTTTTATAGCCCAAAAGTGCACAATAAATACCATACAAACCTAGAGTCTACCTTGTAGTTAATGCCATCGTAGCCATTTTAAGTCCTTGCAAGGACCTCATTGTTCTTCCTTATTGGTTTTGCAGGGAACCAAAGATTAGGAAACTAATTCCCATCATATTAATATGTATTACCCAATTCCGCCAAGAGCTTATTGCTTGCTGCAGCTTCCATTCAACTACTATATTTAGGCATGAATATGAAATAGTAGATCCATACCTAATCATTTCGGCAAATCCTACGCATCCTAGAACATCTGTAGAGATGATGAGGCTTACACAGCAGAGCCTGAAATACAGTTTTCCATATCTGTGATTAAGCAGAAAATAAGTATGCTCCACCATTTGCTATTTCTTCTTTGAAGTGAATAAGTGAATCTTAGCTTCTACATCTGCCATTTCTCAAGCCGAAATGCTAGCCTACAGCTTTTCGGCTAGTATAGAGCATGCAACAAGACTTCAAATCGATTTTCACTGCTTTCCCACGGAATCGATTTGGCTGGGCGGCCGTTTTGGCGCCACGGTTGTATTTTCCAAGGCCTGTATATTACACATATTTTCCAAGGCTTGTATATTATACAGTAGCAGCCAAATCCAATATTTTCTGTATTTGCTAAAAAGCTGCCCTGATGGGATTTTTTGAAGCCAAAAAATGTATTTCTTATCATATCGGTCTCTTTGAATATTGAGAAAGTCCCAAGTTTGCATTTTTGCATGGTTTTGAAGATACGAGGAGCATTTTCTCTTCTTTTCTTCTTTTAGGCCAAATTGCCCCTAAGCCAACTTGCATCTTAGGCATATGCCCCCCAAAGTTAAAAAGGCATCTTAGGCATATACCATCGTTAAAAGTTTATCTACACAAGTTCTAGTATCATGAGCTTAATTGCTTAACTTTAGCAAAATAGTTTAATTAATAAAAAAAAACCACCCTTCCTTAGAGTATGACATGACCCCTGTATGTAGAATTGTAATTATAGGGATGGCAAGACCCCCATTACAGTGGGGGCAATGCCATACCCTATAGCAATTTAGCCTTCCATATAGCATGTAATTAATCCAAATGCATACCTTTTGTATTATCAACAACACATAGTTGTAGTGGGAACTTCCTCTCTACATCACCCAATTTAACATTGGGCATTGCCCTTACATCATATATAAGAATTAAAAACAATATCCTTGTATTAAGGATTTTAGCCAAATGGCATTGGAATGTATTCAAATTAACCGGCAAAGAATGGCATTTGTTATTGGTGTATAATGGCACCTGCCATTATACAAAATTCTTGATGAATTACTATTCATCATTAGAATACCATGGTAGAATACCATGGTAGAAGCAACCCATGGCACAATAATGTAGGCATTGACATTTTACTCGCTTTTGCATGGGTAATGAGTGTCAATACCTTATTTTAAGTAACTATCAAGTTTCATCGTAATGCCTCATATGCAACCCCGCACAAATATAAATCCACGAGCTTAGTCCGGTTAAATAGAAAGACCGGATAATATATGCAAGATAATATATTCAAGGGGAAGTTCCCCGTCAAGTGTTTAATCTTCTAAATCACCTAGAGCAAAGGGAGAGGCATCACCGTGGTATCCCTAGTGAAATGAAGTGTCTAAAAAAAGCCAAAATTTAACTAGCATACGCTTAGACCAAAGCATCTACCTCTATCCAATCCCTTTGGTAGTATTATCATCCTACATCTAAACCGAGCAAGTCAGTCTAGATTAGTACCTCTTTTTCCAAAGCCTAAGTAATTTAACATGAAGACCATTATTTACAAACCGTAAGTCATAAGAAGTAAATCATTTGCTACAAAGATCAACTTGAATTCAACTTGAATTTCGGTGGCAATTACAAAGACCATGAACTCCATGTTCTAATGCTCAAAAAATAAGGCCGTAAACTTGGCTTGAGCAAGTGCAACTGTTAAGCTATTCAAATAAAAATCTGCACTAAAAAGATGGACATAAAAAATAACCTTTGTACTTATCAATGTATAGGCATAGCAGCCTTTAAGTGTTGCACTAGTAAACCTCCATGGTTTATGGCTATAAAATTCCGAAAATCTTAGCCATTTATCGCCCAAGGCTCAGCCAACATCTCTATTTCCATATTCCATTCTCTTTCAAGCTAAAGAAACCCCTGAAAAGCAAAAAAGACACAATAGGAGGAGAGAGCCCGTACCTGCAGCCAATCAATACACAATTAGCATGATAATGGTAAATGTGGGAGAAAAGGTACATTGGGTCTCTCGTTTATCAACGATCACCAATTGTATCCTTTTGCCCCGAGGTGACTTTAACAAGAAAGTAGACCGAATATTAACATTCTTAATGTTTTAAACTTCCCAATTGGACTTAAAATCTTATTTCGCAATTAAATCTCAAAGACACAATTATCGGGATTACCATCAGATGAGAACCAATTTCTTAATCCCAAATCTAGCTGGTTACCATGATAATTAGTTCTAAAGCAGAATGTCGGGGTCTATTTTCAGATAATATAAGATCTATTTCCAGATCTTGTTTATCATCATAGACCACATATACATCAAGCATGTAAGTGCAACTATTGTGGGAACATAGCTATTTTCAACATGGATACATTGAACCAAAGATATAGATTCCCTCTGATATTTACTTGCTATCTAGAATTCCATATAAACATAAGAAAACAAATGAAAAGCAATGGACTTTTCAAAGTGAAATCGATATATTTAAGCATATGTGTGCAAATATAATTTATCAAACCCTGATTTGAGCTCTTCTAGTGATAGCTTCTTGTTTGCATTTTCGTAATATCAAGATGATATATACAATCTCGGACACATAGCTCTATCCTGATCCAGGCCATATAGGCATGAGGCCTATTCTTGTCACCACTTTTTTATTGCCTAGTGGGGCTTTAGGATGCATTTCAAATATAGATGGACTTAGCGGCATAATTATTAAGCCTTGGTAAAGGCGGATCAAAATGTAAACAAGCAATGACTATTTCCAAGCTTAAAACCCTTATATCATATATAAAGCTCAAAGCTTTTTATTATAGCCCAGTGCAGCCACAATAAATACCATACAAACCTAGAGTCTACCTTGTAGTTAATTCGCCATCAGTAGCCATTTAGTCCCTTGCAAGGACCTCATTGTTCTTCCTTATTGGATTTGGGAGAACCAAAGATTATTAGAAAAACGAATTCCCATCATATTAATATGTATTATTTTTTACGACCACCCCTCAAGAGCTTATTGCTTGGCTGCGGCTTCCATTCAACTACTATATTTAGGCATGAATATGAAATAGTAGATCCATACCTAATCATTTCTCGCAAAAATCCTACGATCCTAGAACATCTGTAGAGATGATGAGGCTTACACAGAGCCCCAATATGATTTTTCCATATCCGTGGATTAAAGCCCAGAAAATAAGTATGCTCCACCATTTGCTATTTCTTCTTTGAAGTGAATAAGTGAATCTTAGCTTCTACATCCGCCATTTCTCAAGCCGAAATGCTAGCCTACGACTTTTCGGCTAGTATAGAGCATGCACAAGACTTCAAATCGATTTTCATCGCTTTCCCACCTGACCGATTTGGTGGCGGCCGCTTTTTGGCCACGGTGTATTTTTCCAAGGCCTGTATATTACACATATTTTCCAAGGCTTGTATATTATACATGAGTGCCAAATCCAATATTTTCTCAGTATTTGCTAAAAAGTCGCCTCGATGGGATTTTTGAAGCCAAAAAATGTATTTTTATCATATCGGTCTCTTTGAATATTGAGAAAGTCCCAAGTTTGCATTTTTGCATGGTTTTGAAGATAATGAGGAGCATTTTCTCTTCTTCTATTTAGGCCAAATTGCCCTAAGCCAATCTTGCATCTTAGGCATATGCCCCCAAGTTAAAAAGGCATCTTAGGCATATACCATCGTTAAAAAGTTTATCTACACAAGTTCTAGTATCATGAGCTTAATTGCTTAACTTTAGCAAAATAGTTTAATTAAAAAAAAAAAAACCCTACCACCTTCAGTAGAGTATGACATTTTGTAGAATTTTTATAGGGATGGCAAGACCCCCATTACGATGGGGGCAATGCCATACCCTATAACAATTTTAGCCTTCCATATAGCATGTAATTAATCCAAATGCATACCTTTTTTTATCGCATCACACATAGTTGTAGTGGGAACTTCCTCTCTACACAAGTTCTAGTATCATGAGCTTAATTGCTTAACTTTAGCAAAATAGTTAAAAAAAAAAAAATTTTTTTTTTTGGTCGCTGTAAAAACGTCGTTACAAACGTGGCTTCAACGACGTTTTTGTCGTCGTTTACGACGAACGTCGTTAAAGACTTTTAAATCGAAAGGCCCGCAATCCGCCGTTTTATCGAGCAAGCAAAGCTTATGGAGGAGCCGTTTTTGAGGCGATTTTACGGATCTACTTTGGGGTCTATTCTAAGTGTAAGACAAAGCTTCATAAGGTATGTTGCCGGGATCAACCAACTTCGTTTTGAATCTAAACTTGTTTTTGGGTAGATTTAGGGCTTTTTGTATTTGTTGTTTGTTCTTCCTTCAACCTTCATTCTTCTTCTTCCATTCTTGCATCCTTCTTCCATACATATTCTTCCATTCCTTTGTCATCTTCTTCTTGATTCTTCCTCCTCTTATACTACTTCTTCCTCCTCTTATTCAAATTCTTACTCTTAATCCTCCTCTTAAGCTTCATCTTCTTAGGTATTCTTCCTCCCCATTTTTGGTTCCTCCTCTTCTTCTTAGCCTTTTCTTCTTGAATTCTTCCATTCTTCTTCTAATTTTTTTTCCCATCTAAGAAGACGTCGTTAAAAAGAGCGAGACCCTTCTTCTTTCCAAAATTTTTCCTTATTAGTTGTTTTATACTATTTCTTTCTAATCATTGAATTTTTTGTTTTGCATGTACCTCCTAGCAAAATGTGTTGTTCTTAAAAACAAGTTGGCACCTCTTCCGTGTAAGGATTTAATTTTTTTCAATAACGCCTAATAAAATACTAATGCTTTATTTAGGTTAAATTGTTATCCAAGAAGGGGCGTCATTGAAACCACCCTCCCCATTGATTTTCCATATTTTTTTTTCCTTTAAGTTGTTTATTTATACTAATATTTTACTAATCATTGAATTTATTGTTTTGCATGTACACTCCTAGCAAATGCGTTGTTTGTGCAAAACAACTTTGCCACCTTGTACCAGGTAAGCATTTAATTTTCAATATGCTTAATGTATTGATTGATGTATTTAGCTTAATTTATTGATTAATGTATTTAGCTAAAAAAAATTGGGGCTTCATTTATTTTTGTATTTTTTAATATATTTAAGCGACATCATTTAATGACGTTAAAATCTTATATTTCTTTATTGGTTAAATTCATTTTATAGGCTTTAAATTAAATGTATTAACTTCATTCATAATAAATGTGTTATTATTATTTTTTTCAATTTATAAAAAAAAATTAAAAAAAAATTAAAAAAAAAAAATTAAAAAAAATTTTTTAATACCGTATCAACGCCGCTAAACGTCGTTAAAAGTGGTTGCCACGCCAGCAACGGGCGCTTCGACAACGCCGGCCGTCACAGGTGGCAGCGTATCGCCATCGGGCGGTAATGCGTGGCGCCGTTAAACGACGTCAAACACGTGGGTCGCTTTACCGCCGCTTTCGCTTCATGACGCCACGCTGGCCGGCCGTGGCGACCACGCGGTATGTCAGGCGCCGTTGAACGACGCCAGTCGTCGCTTAAGACGCCGCAGCGACGCGGCAGATAGGTCTCGGCCAAGGTCTCGGCCTATCCGGCATTAAGAGGGGCTCAAACGAACCCTATGGGTTTGCATTTTGGGGCCGAAGTTTTGTCCGTGCTGCACTTGGGACATGGCCGAAGCCTGCGGCCGAATGAGGAGCAAGGTGAAACTGACGGATCCCGGAAGTTTGGGCCTGTCCCCTCCCCGATGTGGCAATTAGAAGTCTGGGGGCTTTTGCAAGTGGCAAGACATTCATAAATTGTAATTAATACATTGTACCTAAAAATAAATTCTGATTTTTTGCCGGTGATTCCTAATTCATCTCCAAAGACACGGCCCCAATTTTGAAATTTTTGGAGAAGGTCTAGGTCAAAGGGTTAGCATTAGAGCGGTCCGGGCGCCCGCTATAACCGAAGCCGGCACCCTTCCCCAAGTCAAACGAGGCGGGACCTTGCAGGGCTCCCTCACAAGAGGGAGAGTCCTGACCCCGACAGGCCCGGGATCCAAAAATTCCGGAGGCAGCCCTTCCCTAGCGGCCACGGGGCCGACGCTAATGACCACCCTCCCGGAGGTTCCCTCTATCCACCATTGGATCCTCCATTAAGGGGGCCCCTCTTCGAAGGCCCAAAAGATTCCAGATCGGTCCGGAGAACTTGTTAAACCGCGGAGCGGCCCCGAGGTCGGCCTTGTAGAAACCGGGCAATTTTTGTCGTTCGGGCACCGGGGAGGCTTTAATGGCAAATCGACCTCCTCGCCAAGTCCCCAAATGGCTAAATTACCCTAGGAGCAAGTTATAAGGTCGGTTTTGCAAAGGAAAAGAAACACTCACGCCCTCCACTTACGCATCCTGAGATCCACATCCTAGGCCAATTGATTACGAAAGTGTGCTAGACATGAGCTACTTTGGCTTCTTGGAGGTCGGGTGGTCTTCCTCACACGGAACTTGGTCGCCAGGGCAATGTCGACGTTTCGGAGTCCATTGGCGAGCCAAATCACAGCCTGAGAGGGGAGGTCGCCCCGTCCCGGCCCCGGGCCTTGGGGAGAGGAAATTCGAGGGCAAGCAGCCCCGGATTTTAGGGTCCGTGCTCAAGGTCAACACCCCCACTCCACGCCAAGACACGCCCAAGGTCCCCGCCGACCGACAAGGAGAGGGCCTCAAACGTAAACCCTATGGGTTGCCAAAGTTCTAGAAGGGGGCCGAAGTTTTGGTCTTGCACTTAGGACATGGCCGAAGTCGCGTGCCGAAATGCGAGCAAGGGGAACCCATCGAACGGAGTTTGGGCCTGCGTGGGGCGCTTTTGTAGTGGCAAGACATTCATAAATTCGTAATTAATGCATTGTACGAAAATAAATTCTGATTTTTGCCACCGGATTCCTAATTCATCTCCAAAGACACCCAATTTTCAGAATTTTCGGAGAAGGTCTAGGTCAAAGGGTTAGCATTAGAACGGTCGGGGCAGCCCGTTGCGTGGCAACCGAGCTGGCACCCTTCCCCAAGTCAAACGAGGCCAGGACCTTGCAGGGCTCCCTCACAAGAGGGGAGAGTCCGGACCCCAGGAGGCGGGATCCAAAAAAGTTCCCGAGGCAGCCCTTCTTGGCAGCGCTCCCCCGGGGGGCCGCACGCTAATGACCACCCTCCCGGAGCCCGGTTCCCCTATCCGACCGTTGGATCCTCCGTTCAGGGGCCCCTCTTTGGGAAGGCCCAAAAGATTCCAGATCGGTCCGGGACAACTTGTCAAACCGCGGAGCGTCCTGAGGTCGGCCTTGTAGAAACCGCAGTGTTTTGTCGTTCGGGCACCGAGGAGGCTTCAGAATGGCAAATCGACCTCGCCAAGTCGTCCGGAATGGCGAAATTACCCTAGGGAGCAAGTTACAAGGTCGGTTTTGCAAAAGAAAGAAACACTCACGCCCTCCACGACAGTATCCAGCATCCACATCCTAGGCCAATTGACTACGAGTGTGCTAGACATGAGCTACTTTGGCGCTTCTTGGAGGTCGGGTGGTCGTCTGGCCACGGAACTTGGTCCCCAGGGCAATGTCGACGTTCTGAGTCCATTGGCAGAGCCAAATCACAGTTCCAGAGAGGGGAGGTCGCCCGTCCGTCCCCAGGGCCTTGGGGAGAGGAAATTCGGGGCAAGCAACTTCCGGGGGGATTTTAGGGTCCGTGCTCTGGCATCAACACCCCCACTCCACGCCAAGACACGGCGCAAGGTCTCGGCCGAATCTGACAAGGAGAGGGCCTCCGAAACGTAAACCCTATGGGTTTGCATTTTGGGGGCCGAGTTTTGGTCTGTTGCACTTGGGACATGGCTGAGAAGCTGCGGCCGAGAATGAGGAGCAAGGTGAAACTGACGGAACGGAGTTTGGGCCTGTCCTCCTCCCGATGTGGCAATTAGAAGTCGGGGGGCGCTTTTGCAGTGGCAAGACATTCATAAATTCGTAATTAATACATTGTACGAAAATAAATTCTGATTTTTTGCCAGCTGGATTCCTAATTCATCTCCAGCACACAGCCCAATTTTCGGAATTTTTGGAGAAGGTCTAGGTCAAAGGGTTAGCATTAGAACGGTCGGGGCAGCCCGTTGCGTGGCAACCGAGCTGGCACCCTTCCCCAAGTCAAACGAGGCCAGGACCTTGCAGGGCTCCCTCACAAGAGGGGAGAGTCCGGACCCCAGGAGGCGGGATCCAAAAAAATTCCCGAGGCAGCCCTTCCCGGCAGCGCTCCCCCGGGGGGCCGCACGCTAATGACCACCCTCCCGGAGCCCGGTTCCCCTATCCGACCGTTGGATCCTCCATTAAGGGGCCCCTCTTCGGGAAGGCCCAAAAGATTCCAGATCGGTCCGGGAGAACTTGTTAAACCGCGGAGCGTCCTGAGGTCGGCCTTGTAGAAACCGCAGTATTTTGTCGTTCGGGCACCGGGGAGGCTTCGGAATGGCAAATCGACCTCGCCAAGTCGTCCGAAATGGCGAAATTACCCTAGGGAGCAAGTTATAAGGTCGGTTTTGCAAAGGAAAGAAACACTCACGCCCTCCACGACAGTATCCGGCATCCACATCCTAGGCCAATTGATTACGAGTGTGCTAGACATGAGCTACTTTGGCGCTTCTTGGAGGTCGGGTGGTCTTCTGGCCACGAAAGTTGGTCCCCAGGGCAATGTCGAAGTTCTGAGTCCATTGGCAGAGCCAAATCACGGTTCCGGAGAGGGGAGGTCGCCCGTCCGTCCCTAGGGCCTTGGGGAGAGGAAATTAGGGGCAAGCAGCTTCTGGGGGGATTTTAGGGTCCGTGCTGTGGCATCAACACCCCCACTCCACATCAAGACACGACGCAAGATCCCGGCCGAATCTGACAAGGAGAGGGCCTCCGAAACGTAAACCCTATGGGTTTGCATTTTGGGGGCCGAGTTTTGGTCTGTTGCACTTGGGACGTGGCTGAGAAGCTGCGGCCGAGAACGGGGCAAGGGGAACTGACGGAACGGAGTTTGGGCCTGTCCTCCTCCCGATGTGGCAATTAGAAGTTGGGGGGCGCTTTTGCAGTGGCAAGACATTCATAAATTCGTAATTAATGCATTGTACGGAAATAAATTCTGATTTTTTGCCAGCTGGATTCCTAATTCATCTCTAGCACACAGCCCAATTTTTGGAATTTTTGGAGAAGGCCTAGGTCAAAGGGTTAGCATTAGAACGGTCGGGGCAGCCCGTTGCGTGGCAACCGAGCTGGCACCCTTCCCCAAGTCAAACGAGGCCAGGACCTTGCAGGGCTCCCTCACAAGAGGGGAGAGTCCGGACCCCAGGAGGTCTATAGATTCAACATGTGCTTTTTCCAGTATCCTATTTATCTTCTTTGGTTGATCACTCTTACTGCAGTTGCAATTAATGAAGTAAATGAAACAGTATTTGGGTTCATCCCTTAGTCATCCATTTCATCTAACACTTCCAAGGCCATGTCAAGGTCACCAAACTGAGCTGTTAGCATTGATTAATGAATTAAATGTAGCCAGGTTAATTCTTACAGCTTCTATTTAACGAGGTTTCACATGTTTAGTATTGTCACCTTAGGAGATTGTCAAGGCTACCATGGAATGTGACTGTCAAATTCTATTCAGGTAATTATTCTATTCTTAAGGTATTATTCTCAAGCTCCAATATTTCGTGTAAAAGATATTAGAATTACAGCAGAAACAGAAGGCTTGGAAGTTTTAAAACTGGAAAAGGATCCTTTTTAAGACTTGAAAAACATGCTTTAAGAGTATAGAGTCATCAATAAAAGAAGTTTTATGCTTCATGTATGAGGTTGTGATAATCTACAATTGCTATGGGTGACAAAATTTGAATATATGACATTATGCGTGGCTGTTTGTTTTGACTCATTACTGTACAGTCTTTGACCAACTATATATCATATAAAATGATTGAACTGATGGGCTACAAAGTATTGTATTGCAGGATTCATAATTTATATTAGATAAAACCTAACTATTTGTTTCTTTAAGGCAATGATGGTGCGGATTACAAAGAGTTCCTGCAGCCATTATGCATGTTTGTATTTATTCAAGGTTGTATTATTAATTCATTATCCAAATATCCTTTTATAAGCCATTACTAGTTACGATGCCCAGCGTTGCTAGGCATAAGTTGGAAAAAGGAGAGATGAAATCATTCCAAAAGAGAGGTGAAATCGAGCATCTCGGTAGGCATTTGGACCACCATTTCTTAATCGATTAGTAAGAATTAAAAAAAAAAAGAATAAGTTATGTCTTCTTTATACTTGTATTTAAATTGCAAGCAATTCCATGGGTCTAGCAATAAAATGTTCTAAGAACATGTACTTTGTATGATAATCTTGAAAAGAAGTATATAGGAGGGATAAAGTCTTAGTAGACCTATGCTAGGTCGTTGGCATTAAAACTATGGTGACCATAATTTATGGATGTAAAGTGTTGTTGGACAACAATTACGTGCATAAACACCTTTAAATTTTGGAATGAATATGATTTATCTTAATTGTAAGGACTTCTAATCCTCTCTAGCTGATATCAAAATTTTCAGCTATGTTACGTTGTTATATAGTCCTTAAATGATGCACATATTTTGCACTCATAGAATGCGAACACTTAAATGCCTAACCGCATTATACCACCAGATTTGGAAGATCTTCAATATAAATTGGATTGCATTGCAATGCGAAAACTGATTACACTGCCTTATCTAAGCAGATTTGCAATGCCAAGTAGCAGGTACACAGGCAGAGCTAAGAAGAGAGATAGTATTAAATTGCAACCAAAACGGGGACAAAGCATTAAATATGAGTTATGTATGTTCACATTACACATTGAGTTTCATAATTGTATGATTGTTGAAGCAATCGCATATTGCTACTATTAGAAAGGATAGTTACAAATATGCTACTATTAGAAAGGATAGTTACAAATATTCTCACATGGTTGCTATATTTTCTTTCAACTATTCTTCTCTTCCTTTTCCATTTTATGTGATCTATTTTCTTTCAACTATTCTTCTCTTCCTTTCCCATTTTATACATTTTGTTCATGAAAGAAATGATCTATCGGTGCTGGGTTTTATGCACTTGACTTAGTTAAAGGCTAGTCTCTTGCACAGTTGGTGACTTACATCATTAGAATTCATGCCTTTTTCACTTCTTTATTGTCCGTTGATTGTCCCACACAAATTCAAGATACACAAATTCATCAAGAAGCTAGACTTACATTATGGAATATAATCAATGCATGAATTAGAATAGAATAGAATAGAATAGAATAGAATAGAATAGAATAGAATAGAATAGAATAGAATATACATTAATGTCCCTCGTGCCCTGAGGCCCCTGGACTTGTGTAGCATGGGCGAGCTCCCTAAAAGGGCGCTACTAGCACATCACGCTGTTATGATATAGCCTTTTCTGAAGGCTGACTTTTTTCTATTGTTACCAGCATCCCGCTTTTTTTCCGGCCGTTGGCGGGTGCGGCAATGATCGTCGTTATCAATCAGCTTTAAACTGAACAATTTGTATGGGGTTTATGATCCGCTTTTGTGCAGATCATATTACAAACCCTCTTTCACTGTGTACTTCTCTGTGTCTGGTCATCATTCCCTGGATCGCGTCTGCCAAATCTCGAAGTGATTCTGTTATTGTCATCAGAATGTATACCGGTTCCCCCCATCTTATATTTCTGTACCTGTCTCTGATGTCCCCGTATATCGGGCAATCGTTAATCATGTGGTTCTCATCCTCTACTCTCCCATTGTCACAGATTCTGCATCAATGATTATGCAAGCCATTTGATACAAAATCTTTTATCCGCTGTAGCGATTTTCCAATCTTTTATCAGTTGTAGCGATTTTCCATAGTACATGCATGTCTTTGGAACCAGCATTTGGACACCTTTAGATGGCAAAATCTCTCCTTTGAAGATCATTATTTCTCTAGCTAAGTTAGATATTTGCACACTAAAGGAATGCTGCGTTTAAGAAATCAACATGCTTTGCCAAGAAAGATTTGTGATACCCAAGGGCAAGTTCTTTATATACATTGGAATCTTACAGTAAAAAAAAAGCATGGTTACAAAATCTTTAAAGGCCTTTTAACATTGAAAAGATATACAATTTAATTGTCATCACCTTGTATCTAACTGCCACGTTAATACCATCTGATGGCCGGAGGTCTAGGCTGCAAATTTCCTGTTCACCAGAGGTCTGCCACAAATTGAGTCCAAGTTGAATATCGACTCAGTGAAATATGTATTCGAAGCGATGTCCAGACTTAAGGTTCATCTGAACAAGGCATAAACAGGTTAGAGTTTCGTCTACTCTTTATTCAAGGTAGCCGCATCTATTTCATTATTTGCTCTGCTATTTTTGCATGCATGTTAAGTTTTTTATATCACTTCAGGACATGAAAAGTCCGTTTTTGTTGTAAAGAAATAATTAATCATTTGATGTTCCAAACTATTGGCTTCATTTTCCTTCTGTGTTTGCAGGGATTGATAATGATTTGGAATGAGCTGCTGAAGCTTATGCGCATGCTCATTTGGAACAAAATGCTCAGGCCATGTTTAAACTTGGGATACATGTATAAGCATGGGCGTGGTTTGCCTGTAGATTATCATTTAGCCAAACGGATAATGAAACTGTTGAGACAGATCCCGATACCACGAATGCCGGTTTTCTTAAGCTAATGGGTCCGGGCGTGTCGGCCATCAAAAATAGTTCTTTGGTAAATATATCGCCGCCTTACATTATCATTTAATTGTTTGGAAATGTTTTTGCACCTTAGATGCTAAAATTAAGGTCATGCATTGTGTTTAAAGTAGTAACTTGAATATTGTTGCCCTTGTCTTTGAACAGTAAAAGATATTGATATGCTTCCCCGAATCATCAAAGAGAGCGTAAGCTGGTTACGTAACACGCCAATGGGAGAAGGCAATACTATATTCTTCTTCACGCCGATTGTCCGCTTGCTCATGCTTCTACATCTAAAATGTAAACTATCTCGTGTTTGTTACCATACAAATCCATTAGTGAAATCCAACTGTAGCAATTTGAGGGTTCAAGAGGAAAGCCTCCAAAGGATGCAAAAGGTTTTAGCCCATCATTTGTTGTGAGGAATGTCTGCACTATTACTTCCATTTTCAGAATGTTTGAAGACCTCATTTGTTATTGGTCATCATCTTATTATTAGGTATGATGGTATTGCTCATATATCCACTCAAGAGTATGCAAGGGGCATTTAAGTATTCTTTTTATGTGTGGCCCAAAACATGCATTATCTTTTTAGCATATATTAACCGTGGATTTAAATGAGACCATTTTTCTATATGTTGCGCAGGGATTCATGGGCGTAAGAAGAGGAAAAAAGATGACACTTCTCAATAGCCATCGGGGCTTTTGCACGATATCGAGAGGTATCGGATGCATACAAATTTTGGCGGCATGCATCATGGTCGAATAATGAGTATGCTACTTTTCTTATTAGAGATGCGTATTATTATGGTCGATATGCTTCTAAAACAAAGCATGAGAAGTCCATTTTTATTGTAAAGAAACACACTAATCATTTGATGTTACAAACCGCTGGCTTCATTTTCCTCCCCGTGGTTTGCGGGGTATTGGAAAGTATTTGGAATGAACTGTTGAAGCTTATGCTCATGCTCATTTGCAAATGTAATGTTCATGCCATGTTTAACTTGGGATACATGTATGAGCATGGGCGTGTCCGGTCCGGCCTTTGTAGATTATAATTTAGCCAAACGATAATGAAGCCGTTGAGACGATCCGACCACGAAATGCCGGTTTTCTTAGCTCTAATGGGTCCGGGTCATTAAAAGATTATTAGAATAGTTCTTTAGTAAATATACTGCGCTTTTATTATGATTTAAGTGTTTTGGAATGTTTTTGCGAAATAGGTCATTGTTTTGCCCTTGTCTTTGAACAAGTAAAAGCTATTGACATGCTTCCCGAGTGGGCATCAAAGAGCGTATTTTGTTACTTTAACGTTTCACCTGAGAGAAGGCAATGCTACATTGTTCATGCCGATTGTCCGCTCACTCTAAGTCTAAAATGTAGACTATGTCGGGGTTTGTTACCATACAAATCCATTAGTGAAATCCAATTGTAGCAATTTGAGGGTTCAAGAGGATGCAAAAGATTTTAGACCATCATTTGTTATGAGGAATGTCTACACTATTACTTTCATTTTTAGAATGTTTAAATGCTCTGCATTTCTTATTGGCCATCATCAAATGGGCTCAAGGTTGGAGTTTCTACATTGATGTTCCATGGAATGACTCAGAGATTTCTCGAACCAAGATTCATATAACGCATTTCATTTTTCTTTTGAGAACATTGCCATCTTGTCAAGCTATGGCCTCATTTGTATCTTATAAAAATATTGAAAATGGTGAATTTTAATTTACCAATGGGCCAATTGCCCTTTTATATCCTACTTATGGTGGGATATTTTGCTTCTAGAATCTTTGATGGCTATACAGATATATATGTTTACATGGTTCATCTTTTTTGGTATCGTCTTGTAGAATCACATTGATTCTTGTAGATGACTATACATGATAGACCTAAAGAGAACAATTATATCCATTGTTGAAGATCTTTAACTACCTTAACTGAAACTAAAAGTAGGTTGGTCTCCCACCTTTAGGTATCTTTGGGTATTTTGACAATTTGGATTCTCAACTCAACTGATTTAGTAGATGTTTGTTGATAGCCTTATTATCAGACATATAGCACTTGCTTTTCTCTTTTTATTTTGAAAGGATACGGCTGGATGTTAAACATTTTATATCATCCCAAAGTTTGTAGAAAAATGCAATTAAGGTCCCATTAGGGTTGCAAGTTAAGCATGTTTAATGTTGAAGCCTACCTTGCTTTTATATGGAAAAGACATCTATATCATAATATAATATATATATAATTATTCTATGTGTCCATGGGAAATGATGTACCCATGGATTGTTTACATATTCAAATCAATCTAGGCCGTCTATTTGGGGGCCAATGAGGTGGCATAGTTACGGCCTTAGGATCTACATGGGGTCATGCATGGGGCATGCACCATGCCTCTAGACCGTCGGATCAAGGGGGGAAGGCAAAATCATAGCCCTTGATTTTTTTTTAGGGAAGGTGCAAGGAAGGTCCCTAAAGGTGCTTTTGGTGTGGCCAATCTTGGCCCTTGGATCAAAAGGGGGAGGAGAAATCCTGACCATTAATTTTTTTATTAAGTTGCAATTTATTAAAGGAGTTGAGGTGGCATCCTCATTTAATAAAAAGTAATGAGGTGGCACCAACATTTATGGAAGGAATTTTGAGGAAGCTTCTTTTTTGTAATTACCTTCAAAGGCCCGTAACTTGCAGCAGGGGTCGGATGAAGGTGGGGCCTATGCCATTGGATTCCTCTCGTCGAGAGCTTTCCAATGAGTAGTGCTTTGATATCGTTTCGTCGTAGTTGAAGTGAATATGATTGAATACTAAGAATCTTCTTGGAATCTTGGAATTTAAGAGAATCCCAGGGGAATCTTCATAGAATCTTAAAGAATGTAAAGGAATATCAATAGAATCTTGAGGAATCTATGCGAATCACAAGAGAATCTTTAAGAATCTAAGCGAATCTTTATAAAACCTTTGAGAATCTAGAAGAATCTTGATAAAAACTTGAAGAATCTAGAGGAATCTTCATAGAATCTAAGGGGATCTGGGAGAATCTACATAGAAACTTGGGGAATCTAGAGGAATCTCAACAGAATTAGGGAATCTATGGGAATCTTAAGAGAATCTTAGGAAATCTAACAGAATCTAGGCGCATCTTCGTAAAGTCTTTGAGAATCTACGTGATCTTTAATGGAATCTTGGAGAATCTAGGGGAATGTACTTAGATCTAATGGAATCTAGGGGAATATACATAATATCTAAAGGAATCCAGGGGAATCTATATAAAATCTATATATAATCTTAGAGAACCTAGAAGAATCTTTGTAGAATATTAAGAATCTAGAAATCTTTGTGGAATCTTGGGGAATCTTTCACATTGGATGTGTTTTGCAGGGGAATCTTCATAGAATCTATGGGAATTTAGGAGAAGCTACATAGAATCTTGGAGAATCTAGGGGAAATTTGGGTTAATCTTTGAGACTCTAGGGGAAACTCATGAGAATCTTAAACAATCTATGAGAATCTCAAGAGAATGTAGAGGAATTTAAGGGAATCTTCGTGAAATCTTCAAGAATCTAGGGAAATTTTTTCTAAGCCTTAAAGAATCTAAGAGAATCTTTATAGAATCTTCACTGCATGGTTCAAAATTTGTACACTCCCTCATAGTACAACCACTTGTATAATAATAAAGCCATTTTAGGATAGTTTGTGCGCAATCTTGCGCGTTGAATTTTTTTAAATGATTTTTATCCCTTCGATTTATATTTTTTTTTCTCTCTTTGACCTCTCTCACGGCCGTTTATTATAGGTCGTTAAGATATGGACGGTTTTTTCTTCTCCCGCAAAGCTCCTACCTGTCGTTCTATTGCCATGAAGTTCTCTCTATTGTGTCTAGAATTGTTTTGCTTATTCATTTGAAAGTGTATTAACAAACGATTTGGTTATTATCTGCTTACTTATAACGATCAAAAGTTGAACCGGTGACATCATATAGAATCGACGCTTCTGCTGGAGAATCGTTAGGTTTCGGTTGATGCCCTGGGCCATTTCGGTTTCTAGGTTCTTTGCTTCTGTTTTAGATAATTTGATAGATTTCGGCAGGGTTTAAAATCAGAGGTAAATCTATATTTTCACTAGATTTAATATTTATCTGCTTTAGAAATGGTAAAGCACCTAAGGAATTGATTAATATAGACCATTTGCTTACGTTGGACTTTTTGTAGACAGCAACAAAAATAATTGCCGAAGTTGCACACAGAGCCTTCTTTGTGCAAATTAACGGGTCCTTTCTTCATCTCTTGGGGGTTTTGGATATGTCTTCGTCTGTTAGCTCTTGGATATGTTTTTGGATATCTCTTGCAGGAGTCCATACAAGAAAAGGTATTAAACGTTTGCAATTTCTTCTGATTTCTAATGGTCTTGGCATCTCAATCATCTGTTTGCTCTGTTTGGAAAATTGGTTGAAGCAAATTAAGCATTTGCAAGGGTCCCATAGCCAAGTGCTTGTAGACGAAGCACATATTGTGTGCCATTTGAATGTGATGTACGCGGCCAAGCTTATCTGTGCTTCTCTGCATATAAATTTTGTTTATTTTGTAGTGTAATCTAACAAGTAAGATTACCAAGGGAGCAGTC
The DNA here is from genome assembly GCA_021234155.1 of Isoetes taiwanensis. Classification (NCBI taxonomy): domain Eukaryota; kingdom Viridiplantae; phylum Streptophyta; class Lycopodiopsida; order Isoetales; family Isoetaceae; genus Isoetes; species Isoetes taiwanensis. The sequence continues at coordinate 2,170,813 of JAJEKV010000002.1, read as the reverse complement.
ATGTAGTTAAAAGGTCATCCCTTGGTCCTGCACGATATTAAAGACATCCTTTTTACAGTTGGCATTTGCTAATTCCTTTTGTAACTCCAGAAAATCATTCTTTGCAAGCTATAGCATTGTTCATCTGTACAGAAGTTAACAAATTCGCATTTACTATTATGCAGTCTGCAGGACTTTTACCTTACATTGGCCCATCTAAGACGCAACCCAGCAAGTCAGGAGATAACATGAAGCTTTTTGGTCATACAGTGGTAGTGCCCACAACAACAAAGCCGATTCCTGCAGTAATTTCAAAGGTGGATAAAGGTAAATGTTATATAATGATACTTGCTTCAGCATTCCATTTGTATGTTATAAATAAACAATGCTCTTGAAATTAAGGCATCATGAAATATAAACCTCTAAAACGAGATGAAATTCCAGATTCTGGAGATTGTGACCAGAATGGTGACTGGAGTGGAGCAGTTGACTTCCAGCAGCTAGCAGATGATCCTGAAAACACAGAAAAAAGGAACAATATCCTCCCAACTTCAGACCGCCCTTTCAAAACGTTACCATTTCAGCATCCATTCGTTCCTGGACATCTTGGGAATGGACAATGCCCAGGATATATGCTAGAATTTATGAAGCATATGTGTGCTGGACTACCAGTGGTGCCCAATCCCGATAATGGTCAGTGTTCCAGATCCACCACACCAGAATATTCACCAATGGTACCTACAGATGCTCTTGCTTATGCAAAATACATGGAAGGGATTACAAAATTGCAGATCCCAGAGAATCTGAAAGATACTCCTGGGATTGCCAGAGGGGCAATGCCCTGGACCACCTGCAAACTCACTTAGTCCTGCATTCATAGCAGCAGTAGCAACAGCAGCAATAACATGGCCATTCTCTGGAATGCCTCCACCTACTATACCTCCAGCAATTACAGGTGAAAATTTACCTTTTCAAGGTGTGCAGGCCATTAACAATATATCCCAGCAAGTCCATTTTAATTACTACAGAAGTGCTTCTAAGGGAGGATTTCCGATCTCACATTTTTTCTCTCTGTTTTGCAGGCTCCTCTAGAGAAGGGCACCCAAGAATATGTAGAACATCTGCTTAGATCTGTTTCTTAGATCCATCTGCTTAGAACTCTCTATTAGACCATGCATCTCATATGGCCGTCGATCTTGGCTTACATCTGCTGCCATAAGGAACCAGAAATTAATAGAAATGTGCATAAACCATCAGTTCAAGAACAATTATAGAAGTAACTTTATATCCAGAAAAACTTTGTGAAATTTGAGCAGCTAACTGGATTTTGCAGGCTATTCCCAAGTTACTGAAAGCTCCTACAGACCCAAGAAGCATATATGACTATGAAGCAGTTCTGAGTTGCTACAATCCATTATCCCAGCCTAACCAAAGCACCAACTAGCAAAACAAGCCATGATTGTGTATACGCATAAAACACCAATATAATCCCTGTAGAAGCAGGTTCAAACATAGATCTCAGTTTGGTTCTGAATTAGAACGTTAGAATGGCACAGTGAGTAAAGGTGGAATTTGATGCTTGTCAAGATATGGTTGCACCAATCTGCGTCTCCAGAAGTTTTGAGAAGTTTCTGTTTTCTTTTCTCCCCCATATCCAATCGACCTTATCCTCCTCCCTAATTGTAAACCTATCGTGCCTTCTGTAGCAGAATTATGGAATTGGTAGGCGCTCTTGAGACACCCTAATAGAAAGACAATATTTAAAACCTGTTGCATCATTCTGTTCTTTTCCACTAATATGCAGTTACAACCAAGATTAAAATGTTCATGCAGCCTGTAAAAAAAATTGTGTTTGGATCCCATTCATATCAGCATCATCCTCAGCACTCTTCCTTTCACCAACCACATGACCCATTGTACCCAATACACTATGATTGTAGAACACATAAGACTTAGTAGATATAGTTGTCCCACTAAAATACATAAAACTCAATTCCATGCAAAAAAACAGCAGAGTCTAAGAACATACCGCTTTTCACTTTTGCCAATGAAGTTAGTGTTTGGGATTCTTGCAACACCTGTAAATAAGATCTCCCAAGCTGGAAGAAATACAACTCCGCCAAATGGCTTAATAAACTTGTGCCAACATATATGGCATTCCTTACTGTATATGGCAATTATCCTATTATTTTACCATATGCATTTGTTTGAACTAATTCTTTCGTCTGAAGAGATAACCAGATGCATTGTGCCATCTCTAACCTGCATGTTCTTCAATTACTTGTATCATCCTTTTGTACTGTAGCATTCGATTCTATTATATCTTCTCACATCTATATCTAATCCCCTTTCCAATAAAGTTATTTCTCAACTCAAATATGTTTCTGATATTGTCAGTCAAGAGATTAGCTCTACACCTTAGATGCCCATAATACTATTTGGTCTACCATTATTTAATGAGTGTTTTCTAAACTACATGGTTATTCTCATCCATCACGAACTGCTTTCACAGACTTGTTCCTCATCAGGCCAGCAAAATCTACATATGGCAGAGTTGACAGTTAGAAAAACTTTAGATTTCTCGGCCCGCTGTCAAGGTGTGGGATCAAGATATGGTAAGAAAGGCTCATCTTCATCTACTCAAAACATTTCGCATTAATAATTACATGGTGAGAGTGCAAACATGTAGAAACGCTCTTGAAGCTCGCACAAAGGGAAAAGACTGCAGGAATCAAGCCAATCCTGATTTAGATACTTTCTTGAGGGTTAATATCAGATAGCTCGAAGAAAAATCAAGCTATATTAGGGATTTCATTTGCTGACTTGGTTATGCTATAGGCAACAGCAGTAACAGATCAGTAAGGCACAATTGTCACGGATTATGTTATAAAGGTAACATATTAATGCCTAGATCAGAAAATTATATGAGAATATCTTTAGCCAGCGTATAGGGTATCAACTTCATATAAACACGTATCTACTAACGCATCGCAACGTCGGGCAGACGTCTATATTGAGCTTAAAATTAAGCATTACAACAATAGTGATTTAACAATAGTTATCCAAACACCACCACTATGAAGTGTTTGTATTCAGTTATATGTTTCCAAGTGTAGCTTAGTATTGTGAGTAGCATATCTCTCCTACCCACCATCATCGCAACATAGACTTTGTAATATATATTTACATTTTAATAATTTTTGAGCTTATGCCTGAAAAAAAGCCCAGCAACGCTGGGCACATATAAAGGATAATGAAGAAGCATCTTCACTACCTCTGGCAGTATTATAAAATACATTGAGGAGCTCTAAGTAAATTAGAAGGAATTAATGTATACTAACTATGCATGCATGTCCTTCCATTTGCATTTTTGAGCTTCAATGTATGTCCGGCTTCAGAAAGGCCAAAACTCCTTTTAATGTGCATGTGGCATACACATCATATTGCCAAGGATGAACACATGAAAATAATTTGGACAAGATGCAGATGCATTAATTGTCGTCATGGAAATATGCATCATGGTCTGAAAATTTATTGAGCCATGTTTCAAAAAGCCGAGTACAAGCTACCCAACTTACAAATCAACTCTACTTCCTAAGGCATAGTTTTCTAGCTTCTACTTCCCTAAAATTTAGCCTCTTAGATTTTCTCTACTTAAATCTACTACTCCCATTAGTTTTTCAATCATATATCCAACGAAAAGCGCATCCACTACTCCTCACTGTCATCTTCCACGATAGACAATATGGGTCTTTTTCGACTCTTGCGACCCATCAAAACATGAAGTTACCTGCTAGATCTGGATTCAGAACTAGCGTTGGAACCTTCATAACAATTTTAGCAACAAGCAGTCACAATGGGCAGACTATATCCATTTGGTGGAGTTTGCCTATAATAGTACCAAGCAGGAGTCTTCCAGAATGTCTCCATTTATGATCAATTATGGGTATCAATGCCTTACTCCAGACACGTGGCATAACCCAGTTTCCAAGGTGGAAGTTTCCTAACAATTGCTTATAGATATGCAAGCCTTGGTCGAGTATTTGTTGGCAACCAGAAGTAGATAAAAGAGTGTTGCGGATAAGCATCGCATGCCATGCGAGTTTCAAGTTGGCGGATCTGTATGGTTGAAGATTAAAGTCAGGCAGGCTAAGCTCAAGATTGGCAATTGTAAGAAACTTGCACATGATGGGCGGGACCCTTCGAGATCACCATGATGGGCTGCCAATCTAAGTATTAGACAAATTAGATATGAATGCCTTTCTTGATAAGAAAATCAGCAATTCCCAACCCTATGTTACATTAGATGAAATAGCTATGGATGTGTGCCTTGATAAGAAAGACTAAAGAGAGCTTGCCTCAGCTAATTTAACAAAGTATTCGAAAGACTGCGGATTAAATATGGGTTTACGTACTCAGATTGCATCACTGTATAATATGCAATTCTTTTTCACCAGAAACAATCTTGATGATATATGAATCCTCATAGAATTTACTCTTAATCTCAAGTAGAAAAGAAAAGTAGTGTTACCTTTTTTGGCACAAAAGAGTCTAAAACATTAACCTGAAGCCTAACCAAACAATCAGACAAAGCAGACACCTGCGAGCCACTTTATTCTGCATGATGCATAATATTATAGTTAGAAGCCAACCAAAGCTATGGGATAATACTACTTATGACAGAGGAAAAATAATACCTCCATCAGATGAATGATGTGTTGGTAATGAAAGCTTTCTTGATACATCATCTAAAAATAACACTATCGTCATTAACTAATTGATGTTCAAGATGAAGCCAAAATATAAATGTTGCAATGGCCGCAAGATTAAAGTTAAGAGATTGCCAGTTGTTCGTAAACCTACAGAGAAAAATGGAGCAGATCGAATAAACATGCAGTGCCACCTGCTGCCGAGGCATTTCGGGGCAATATACTTCTAGCCAGGGTGTTTCGAAGCAGCCGCATGCATAATGGCGTGCATTTCCTGAACAGAGCAACTTCTCCAACGAAATCATAGGACAAAAAACCTTTTCAATTTTTGGAGAATCGTGAAAATTAGCCGGCAACCAAAAATCCTTAAAACGTTTTAAAACCTTAAGAAATCAACCTTAAAATAAAGCCAAAAAAGTTTTTAGTCAAACTTGAAAATCCCAAATTAACAAGGTAGATACCTAAACAACGAACAATCAACTCCGAGAAACAAAAAGATTAAAAATACCAACTTTACAAATGCAACTAGTTTGTCAGATACATTATGGAAGTGCTGCCCAAACTTTCACCGTAGGTAGAATTAGCAAAATTTTGAATTGGTGTAACTTTAACCCAAAAATCTTGCTAATCACCTCCCCCCCTTTGCATAGCCTATTTCCAGACGTTGTACTGCCCAAAAGGGACAATTGCATGCGCTCGCTACTTAAATTGGGACATTACACTGCAACTAGGGGAGGACCCGAATGTTTGGTCTTATAACTCAAAAATTTTTAACTTGTTCTAATAGTTTCATTTGCAACCTTCTAGCCAGGGTGTTTCAAGCAAATGATGCATAATGGCGTGCATTCCCAACAGAAAGCAACTCCTCCAACGAAATCATAGGACAAAACCCTTCTCGATTTTTGGAGAATCGTGAAAATTAGCCTCTAAGAACCAAAAATCCTTAAAACTTTTAAAACCTTAAGAAATCAACCTTAAAATAAAGCCAAAAAGTTTTTAGTCAAACCCGAAAATCCCAAATTAACAAGGTAGCAACCTAAACAACGAACAATCAACTCCGAAACAAAAAGATTAAAAATACCAACTTTACAAATGCAACTAGTTTGTCGATACATTATGGAAGTGTCACCCAAACTTTCATCAGTAGAATTAGCAAAATTTTGAATTGGTGTAACTTTAACCCAAAAATCTTGCTAATCACCTCCCCCCTTTGCATAGCCTATTTCCAGACGTTGTTATGCGCCTAAAAGGGACAATTGCATGCGCTTTGCTACTTAAATTGGGACATTACACTCGCAACTAGGGGAGGACCTAATGTTTGGTCTTATAACTCAAAAAATTTTTAACTTGTTCTAATAGTTTCATTTGCAACCTTCCTTTGCTCATGCCTATGGAATATTCTTTGTATCCTTTGGCCTTTTGCATCCTTCTCAAATATTCTTGCCATATCGTTATGGTTATTTTTGCCTCTATTGCAGCATTTAGGTAAGCAGCCTTTTCTCTTTCCAAGATTTTCTTGTGCAGCTTAACAATTGTGGTTATAAGATGAGAAGCTCTCACATCAAAGGTTATGTATTTGCATATAACGATGATAGTTGTTAAATATGTTACTATTATTTGAGGCAGATTCTTAGCGGTATTGTTTATGGGATTGCTTATTGATAAATTCCAGGGTATCTAAGGATAGAAGCAACACATTAACTGGCATGTTCTTTTCCCGAGTTGTTCCAGCGACAGTGCCCACTATTTCCTCTCTAAGTCTTCTAGTATAATGAACAAAAGACAGACATTGACCACCACCAGATTATCCTTTGAAATGGCCAGATTATTCTCATTCAACATATTCTCTTGATGATGACCCTAAAAAATGAACTTGTAGGGAGGTCTTCGCGAGGGACATGGTCTGGTACCAAGGAGACCATATTCGGTATTGCCCAGTGTTTGCAACCAGGAATCCTTCTTCTGGGTGATGCTTACTTATTACGCTCTCCCGGAACCTTGCCCCAGAGCACTGGCCCTTGCAACCCTACAGCCGTAATAGAAGTAGCAATTTCCTTGCTTATATACCTCATAAACATTTTGATTATAAGTGTGTGGGATATTTAACATATGAGGTTCCCAAAATCTCAGTTATTCAAAAATTGGCCATTTTTTGGCTGATGGAAGTAGCAATGCGGGCGAGTCATATGCATTTGAAAAAATGCAGTTACTTGAATTTCATTCTAATAGAGATGCTTTGCTTAATAGGTAGCTCCAGAGCTATAAAAATAAATAGCCCAAGAACTCATAACCCTGGCTATACTTGTATAGCTTGAGTTATCTGTATCTCATGAGTAAAGATCATTATTAACCAGGATTACAAATTTCTGTTTCAGGTGAATATGCAGATCAGCCCTTTAGCTTCAAGAATGAAATGCCTAAAGTAAGAAAGCATGGGCTTTCAGTCAAATACTTGACGGAAAGATATTTTTTGTGCTATGTTTCTAGCAACGTACTGCAACTAATTGATGGTATTTCTTATTTGGATGCCCAGACCAGGGCTGAACTTGAGGAGATAGCTGTTGTTGAAGCACTGCATGTTGCAGGGCGCCATCTGTGACAATTCTGAGAGATAACAGCGTGTAAAACATCTTCAAGCTCAGCAGTACGATTTTTTTTAATCCATAGTTTTTGGTAATATGAGGTGCATCAGCTTATACTCATATCTTTTTAGGTGAAGAGGTTCAGTGTATTACACTTACAAATCTGAGGGATAGAAGCATTATATTTCGAGTTACATGTTAATCTTTGTTGTTGTATCAATTGCATTATATTTGTAGGCTCATCCTGTTCTTCCACACTTCTACTTTGCATTTTGCAGCAAAATCTTGCAGCAAGAGCTGGACCTTACCCTTGCTCTTTGCCATCATGAGAAACAAAAGAATGATGAGGTTTGTTTTTCCATTTATGATTTTTATGTTTTTGGAACTCCTTGCCATGTCTTGCAGTGTACTTAATATCTTATTTCAAAATGCATATTTTTCTTTGTCATTAATCTTACACATAAGAGCTCTGGACAATGTATGTTAGATTATGCTTATATCTGTAGCTTCATGGCTTATTAACAGATAGAAGGACTATGATGACACGTCTGCACTGGAGCATGTAGTTGTTCAATAGAGAAATGCACTTGCAAAAGCCAATGTTTGGGGACAATGTGAAATCATGAATTTTTTGTTCCTTTATATAAGTCTTTCCTAACAAACGATGCATTCTATGGTATAGGAAGCTTTGAAAGTAGAGCAGACAAGAGGACATGGTTTAGGCCTATGGATCTATATTCTGATGCCACTAGATCTGATTGGAGAACCTTACGACCACCTTCAGGACCAAGGGGCCATGGATGTATCAAAGTGGTGCTTTCAATTCAGTTGAGCCTAAAAATGATGCAGTGTTAATAGGAAATAGCATTCCACTGACCAATCGAATTAACTATGCTAAGAGCAGAAGAATGAAAAATGATGCAGAGGTAGGTTGTTTAATTTATTTGCTCCTAGCCCTGCTTTACTTTATTTGTTTTTGTCCCTTGTTATTATATCTTGCTATTGGCACAGGGAATGATCTGCTGCATTGTTTCCACGCTTTTTTCCCTTATGTTTGATGCACATTTACACTGGATGTGAGTTGTCCTTTCATAAATATGGCCCTAAGAAAGAGAACGTATGATTTTCTTGAGAAAACATGGCAAAGGAGATTTCTTCGAAGTTTCCAGAGCTTCAGTAGGATTAAGTTACAGAGGTTAAGCCTGGATTTTAAACAAGTACAGAGATGAAGGTACTTGCATAGGGCAGTCAGGCTTTTGCACAGATACTAAGAGGTATCAGCGTGCTTCCAAATTTTGGCAGCATGAGCATGCTATTTTCCTTATTGGAGATGCGTATTATGATGGTCAGATAGGCTTCTGAAACAAACCATGAAAAGTCCGTTTTTGTTGTAAAGAAATAATTAATCATTTGATGTTCCAAACTATTGGCTTCATTTTCCTTCTGTGTTTGCAGGGATTGATAATGATTTGGAATGAGCTGCTGAAGCTTATGCGCATGCTCATTTGGAACAAAATGCTCAGGCCATGTTTAAACTTGGGATACATGTATAAGCATGGGCGTGGTTTGCCTGTAGATTATCATTTAGCCAAACGGATAATGAAACTGTTGAGACAGATCCAGCCACAGGAATGCCAGTTTTCTTAGCTTATGGGTCTGGCTGTGTCAGCTGCTATCAAAATAGTTCTTTGGTAAATATATCGCTGCCTTACATTATCATTTAATTGTTTGGAAATGTTTTTGCACCTTAGATGCTAAAATTAAGGTCATGCATTGTGTTTAAAGTAGTAACTTGAATATTGTTGCCCTTGTCTTTGAACAGGTAAAAGATATTGATATGCTTCCCGAATCATCAAAGAGCAGAAGCTGGTTACAGAACACGTCAATGGGAGAAGGCAATACTACATTCTTCACGCTGATTGTCTGCTTGCTCATGCTTCTACATCTAAAATGTAAACTATCTCAGGTTTGTTACCATACAAATCCATTAGTGAAATCCAACTGTAGCAATTTGAGGGTTCAAGAGGAAAGCCTCCAAAGGATGCAAAAGGTTTTAGCCCATCATTTGTTGTGAGGAATGTCTGCACTATTACTTCCATTTTCAGAATGTTTGAAGACCTCATTTGTTATTGGTCATCATCTTATTATTAGGTATGATGGTATTGCTCATATATCCACTCAAGAGTATGCAAGGGGCATTTAAGTATTCTTTTTATGTGTGGCCCAAACATGCATTATCTTTAGCATATATTAACCAGGTGGATTTAAATGAGACCATTTTTCTATATGTTGCAGAGGATTCATGGGCAGAAGAAGAGAAAAAAAGATGACACTTCTCAATAGCCATCAGGCTTTTGCACAGATACTGAGAGGTATCAGCATGCATACAAATTTTGGCGGCATGCATCATGGTCGAATAATGAGTATGCTACTTTTCTTATTAGAGATGCGTATTATTATGGTCAGATATGCTTCTAAAACAAAGCATGAGAAGTCCATTTTTATTGTAAAGAAACACACTAATCATTTGATGTTACAAACTGTTGGCTTCATTTTCCTCCTGTGTTTGCAGGGTATTGGAAAGTATTTGGAATGAACTGTTGAAGCTTATGCTCATGCTCATTTGCAACAGAATGTTCATGCCATGTTTAACTTGGGATACATGTATGAGCATGGGCGTGGTCTGGTCTGCCTGTAGATTATAATTTAGCCAAACAGATAATGAAGCTGTTGAGACAGATCCAGCCACAGGAATGCCAGTTTTCTTAGCTCTAATGGGTCTGGCTGTGTCAGCATTATTAGAATAGTTCTTTAGTAAATATACCGCCGCTTTTTATTATGATTTAAGTGTTTTGGAATGTTTTTATGAAATAGGTCATTGTTTTGCCCTTTGTCTTTGAACAAGTAAAAGCTATTGACATGCTTCCCGAAAGTGGGCATCAAAGAGCAGAAGCTTGTTACGAACGTTTCACGGAGAGAAGGCAATGCTACATTGTTCATGCTGATTGTATGCTCACTCTAAGTCTAAAATGTAGACTATGTCGGGTTTGTTACCATACAAATCCATTAGTGAAATCCAATTGTAGCAATTTGAGGGTTCAAGAGGATGCAAAAGATTTTAGACCATCATTTGTTATGAGGAATGTCTACACTATTACTTTCATTTTTAGAATGTTTAAATGCCTGCATTTCTTATTGGCCATCATCAAATGGGCTCAAGGTTGGAGTTTCTACATTGATGTTCCATGGAATGACTCGTGAGATTTCTCAGAACCAAGATTCATATAACGCATTTCATTTTTCTTTTGAGAACATTGCCATCTTGTCAAACTATGGCCTCATTTGTATCTTATAAAAATATTGAAAATGGTGAATTTTAATTTACCAATGGGCCAATTGCCCTTTTATATCCTACTTATGGTGGGATATTTTGCTTCTAGAATCTTTGATGGCTATACAGATATATATGTTTACATGGTTCATCTTTTTTGGTATCGTCTTGTAGAATCACATTGATTCTTGTAGATGACTATACATGATAGACCTAAAGAGAACAATTATATCCATTGTTGAAGATCTTTAACTACCTTAACTGAAACTAAAAGTAGGTTGGTCTTCCACCTTTAGGTATCTTTGGGTATTTTGACAATTTGGATTCTCAACTCAACTGATTTAGTAGATGTTTCTTGATAGCCTTATTATCGACATATAGCACTTGCTTTTTCTTTTTTATTTTGAAAGGATGGGGCAATTAGAAGTCTGGGGCTTTTGGCAAAGGGCAAGACATTCATAAATTGCAATTAATGCATTGTACGAAAATAAATTCTCGATTTTTTGCCACCGATTCAGAATTCATCTCCAAAGACACGTACCCAATCGAATTTTCTGAGAAGGTCTAGGTCAAAGGGTTAGTATTAGAATCCGGCCGGGCAGTTCGTCGTCAAGCAGGCAACCGAAATGCACCCTTCCCCAAGTCAAATGAGGCCAGACCTTGCAGGGCTCCCTCACAAGAGGGGAGAGTCCCGACCCCGTGAGGCGGATCCAAAAGTTCCCGAGACAGCCCTTCCCAAGCAGCCAAGCACGGGGCCGTGATGCTAATGACCACCCTCCCGAGCTCGGCTCCCCTATCCCACCGCTGATCCTCCGCTCGTGGGCCCCTTCTGAAGGCCCAAAAGATTCCAGATCGGGTCCGACAACTTGTCAAACCGGGCGAGCGCCCCGAGGTCCGGCCTTGTAGAAACCGGCGTGTTTTGTCGCTCGCATCGTGGAGGCTTCTAATGGCAAATCGACCTCGCCAAGTCGTCCCGAATGGCGAAATTACCCTAGGGAGCAAGTTACAAGGTCGGTTTTGCAAAAGAAAGAAACACTCACGCCCTCCACGACAGTATCCGCCATCCACATCCTAGGCCAATTGACTACGAGTGTGCTAGACATGAGCTACTTTGGCGCTTCTTGAGGTCGGGTGGTCTTCCTCGGCCACGAAATTTGGTCCCCTGTGGCAATGTCGACGTTTCGAGTCCATTGGCGAGCCAAATCACGCTCCTCGAGAGGGGAGGTCGCCTGCCCGTCCCCGTGGCCTTGGGAGAGGAAATTCGGGCAAGCAGCCTTCCTGGGATTTTAGGGTCCGTGGTCAAGGCCAACACCCCCCACTCCACATCAAGACACCAAGACAAGATCCCCACCGACCGGACAAGGAGAGGGCTCAAACGTAAACCCTATGGGGGTTGCCGTGTTCTAGAAGGGTTTGCATTTTGGGGCCGAAGTTTTGGTTTGTTGCACTTGGGACGTAATGGTGAAGTCAGCGCCGAGAATGCGGGCAAGGGGAACCGACGAAACGGGTTTTGGGCTCGCCCTCCTCCGATGGGGCAATTAGAAGCTCTGGGGCTTTTGGCAAAGGGCAAGACATTCATAAATTGTAATTAATGCATTGTACGAAAATAAATTCTGATTTGTTGCCACCGATTCCTAATTCATCTCTAGCACACACCCCAATTTTTGGAATTTTCTGAGAAGGTCTAGGTCAAAGGGTTAGCATTAGAATCGGGTTGGGGCAGCCCGCTGCGCGGGCAACCGAGCCGCACCCTTCCCCAAATCAAACGAGGCTAGGACCTTGCGTGGCTCCCCTCACAAGAGGGGAGAGTCCCACCCCGTGAGGCGGATCCACAAAAGTTCTCAAGGCAGCTCTTCCCTCGGCAGCCCCTCGGGGCCGCGACGCTAATGACCACCCTCCCGAGCACGGTTCCCCTTATCCCACCGCTGATCCTCCGCTCAGGGGCCCCTCTTCGAAGGCCCAAAAGATTCCGATCGGGTCCCAGAGAACTTGTCAAAGTCCCGAGGTCGGCCTTGTAGAAACCGGGCAGTTGTTTTGTCGCTCGCACCGGGGAGGATTCTAATGGCAAATCGACCTTGCCAAGTCGTCCTAATGGCTAAATTACCCTAGGGAGCAAGTTACAAGGTCGGTTTTGCAAAAGAAAGAAACACTCACACCCTCCACGACAAAGGTCCCAAGCATCCACATCCTAGGCTAATTGACTACGAGTGTGCTAGACATGAGCTACTTTGGCGCTTCTTGGAGGTCGGGGGTCTTCTTCACCACCTGAACTTGGTCCCTGTGGCAATGTCGGTTCTCGAGTCTATTGGCGAGCCAAATCACGCCCGAGAGAGGGAGATCGCCTCACCCGCCCCCGGGCCTTGGGAGAGGGGAAATTCGGGGCAAGCAGCCCGGGATTTTAGGGTCCGTGGCTCAAGGCCAACACCCCCACTCCACGCCAAGACACGGCTAGGTCCCGGTTTTGGTCTGCTGCACTTGGGACGTGGGTGAGAAGCCGCGGCCGAGAACGGAGCAAGGGGAACCGACGGAACGGAAGTTTGGGCCCCGTCCCCTCCCCGATGTGGCAATTAGAAGCCTGGGGCGCTTTTGCGCTGGGCAAGACATTCATAAATTCGTAATTAATGCATTGTACCTAAAATAAATTCTGATTTTTGCAAGCTGGATTCCTAATTCATCTCCAGCACACACGCCCCACTTTTCAGAATTTTCTGAAGGTCTAGGTCAAAGGGTTAGCATTAGAAACGGGTCGGGCAGCCCGCTGCGGGCAACCGAGCCGGCACCCTTCCCCAAGTCAAACGAGGTCGACCTTGCGTGGCTCCCCACAAGAGGGGAGAGTCCGGACCCCGTGAGGCGGATCCAAAAGTTCCCCGAGGCAGCTCTTCCTCGGCAGCCCCGGGGGGCCGCGACGCTAATGACCACCCTCCCGGAGCCCTGCCCCCTATCCGACCGCTGATCCTCCGCTCAGGGGCCCCTCTTCGAAGGCCCAAAAGATTCCAGATCGGGTCCGACAACTTGTCAAACCGCTGAGCGCCCCGAGGTCGGCCTTTGTAGAAACCGCAGTAGTTGTTTTGTCGCTCGCACCGAGGAGGCTTTAATGGCAAATCGACCTTGCCAAGTCATCCGCAATGGCTAAATTACCATAGGGAGCAAGTTACAAGGTCGGTTTTGCAAAAGAAAGAAACACTCACGCCTCCACGACAAGATCCCATCCACATCCTAGGCCAATTGACTACGAAAGTGTGCTAGACATGAGCTACCTTGGCGCTTCTTGGAGGTCGGGTGGTCTTCTGGCCACAAAACTTGGTCCCCTGGGCAATGTCGACGTTCTGAGTCCATTGGCAGAGCCAAATCACAGTTCCAGAGAGGGGAGGTCGCCCGGCCCGGCCCCCCGTGGCCTTGGGGAGAGGGAAATTCGGGGCAAGCAGCCTTCCGGGATTTTAGGGTCCGTGCTCAAGGCATCAACACCCCCACTCCACGCCAAGACACTGCAAGAAGGTCCCCGCCGACCGACAAGGAGAGGGCCTCCTCAAACGTAAACCCTATGGGCTGCCGTGTTCTAGAAGGGGGGGCCGAAGTTTTGGTCTGTTGCACTTAGGACATGGCCGAAAGTCATGCCGAGAATGCGGAGCAAGGGGAACCGACGAACGGAGTTTGGGCTCGTGGGGCGCTTTGTAGTGGCAAGACATTCATAAATTCGTAATTAATGCATTGTACGAAAAATAAATTCTGATTTTTGCCACCGATTCCTAATTCATCTCCAAAGACACACCCCAATTTTCAGAATTTTCTGAGAAGGTCTAGGTCAAAGGGTTAGCATTAGAACGCCGGGGCAGCCCGCTATGGGCAACCGAAATGGCACCCTTCCCCAAGTCAAACGAGGCCGACCTTGTGGCTCCCTCACAAGAGGGGAGAGTCCCACCCCGTGAGGCGGGATCCAAAAAGTTCCCGAGGCAGCCTTTCCTCGGCGCCGGGCCCCCTGTGGGGCCGCGACGCTTAATGACCACCCTCCCGAGCCCTGCCCCCTATCCGATTGTTGGATCCTCCGCTCAGGGGCCCCTCTTCGAAGGCCCAAAAGATTCCGTGATCGTCCCGACAACTTGTCAAACCGCTGGAGCGCCCCGAGGTCGGCCTTGTAGAAACCGCAGTTGTTTTGTCGCTCGGCACCGGGAGGCTTCTGAATGGCAAATCGACCTCGCCAAGTCGTCCGAATGGCTAAATTACCCTAGGGAGCAAGTTACAAGGTCGGTTTTGCAAAAGAAAGAAACACTCACGCCCACGACAAGATCCAAAGATCCACATCCTAGGCCAATTGACTACGAGTGTGCTAGACATGAGCTACTTTGGCGCTTTTGAGGTCGGGTGGTCGCCCTGCCACGGAACTTGGTCCCCGTGGCAATGTCGACGCTTCGAGTCCATTGGCAGAGCCAAATCACAGCCCCAGAGGGGAGGTCGCCTCGGCCCGTCCCCGTGGCCTTGGGGAGAGGAAATTCGGGCAAGCAACTTCCGGGGATTTTAGGGTCCGTGGCTCGCATCAACACCCCCACCCCACGCCAAGACACGGGCGAAAGGTCTCTACCGACCGACAAGGAGGAGAGGGCTCAAACGTAAAACCCTATGGGTTTGCATTTTGGGGGCCGAAGTTTTGGTCTCTGCACTTGGGACATGGTCGAGAAGCCGCGGCCGAGAATGAGGAGCAAGGTGAAACCGACGGAACGGAGTTTGGGCCTGTCCTCCTCCCAATGTGGCAATTAGAAGTCTCGGGGCTTTTGCAAAGGGCAAGACATTCATAAATTGTAATTAATACATTGTACCTAAAAATAAATTCTGATTTTTGCCACTGGATTCCTAATTCATCTCCAAAGACACAGCCCAAATTTCGAATTTTTGGAGAAGGTCTAGGTCAAAGGGTTAGATTAGAACGGGCCGGGCAGCCCGCTATGGGCAACCGAGCCGCACCCTTCCCCAAGTCAAACGAGGCCGACCTTGCAGGGCTCCCTCACAAGAGGGGAGAGTCCCGACCCCGTGAGGCGGATCCAAAAATTCCCGAGGCAGCTCCTTTCCTAGCAGTCAGCCTCGGGGGCCGCCACGCCAATGACCACCCTCCCGAGCCCTGCCTCCCTATCCCACCGCTGATCCTCCATTAAGGGGCCCCTTCGAAGGCCCAAAAGATTCCAGATCGGGTCCGAGAACTTGTTAAACCGCTGAGCGCCCCGAGGTCGGCCTTGTAGAAACCGCAGATTTTGTCGCTCGCACCGGGAGGTTTCGAATGGCAAATCGACCTCGCCAAGTCGTCCGAAATGGCTAAATTACCCTAGGGAGCAAGTTATAAGGTCGGTTTTGCAAAGGAAAGAAACACTCACGCCTCCACGACAAGATCCCAGATCCACATCCTAGGCCAATTGATTACGAAAGTGTGCTAGACATGAGCTACTTTGGCGCTTCTTGAGGTCGGGTGGTCTTCACGCCACGAACTTGGTCGCCGTGGCAATGTCGACGTTTCGAGTCCATTGGCGCAGCCAAATCACAGCCTGAGAGGGAGGTCGCCCTGGTCCGCCCCTGTGGCCTTGGGAGAGGAAATTCGGGCAAGCAGCCGGGGATTTTAGGGTCCGCGGCGCTCAAGGCCAACACCCCCACTCCACGCCAAGACACGGGCCAAGGTCCCCTCACGACCGACAAGGAGAGGGCCCTCCAAACGTAAACCCTATGGGTTGCCGTGTTCTAGAAGGGGCCGAAGTTTTGGTCTGCTGCACTTAGGACATGGCCGAGAAATCATGGCCGGTGAATGCGAGCAAGGGGAACCGACGGAACGGAGTTTGGGCTGCGTGTGGGGGCGCTTTTGTAGTGGCAAGACATTCATAAATTCGTAATTAATGCATTGTATTTAAAATAAATTCTGATTTTTGCCACCGATTCCTAATTCATCTCCAAAGACACGCCCCATTTTTCAGAATTTTCTGAGAAGGTCTAGGTCAAAGGGTTAGCATTAGAACGGCCGGGGCAACCCGCTATGCGGGCAATCGAGCCGCACCCTTCCCCAAGTCAAACGAGGCCGACCTACCGTGGCTCCCTCACAAGAGCGAGAGTCCCGACCCCGTGAGGCGGGATCCAAAAAGTTCCCAGGCAGCCCCTTCTTGGCCGTCACGGGCCGCACGCTTAATGACCACCCTCCCCGAGCCCTGCCCCCTATCCCCACCGCTGATCCTCCGCTCAGGGGCCCCTCTTTGGGAAGGCCCAAAAGATTCCAGACGGCCCAGACAACTTGTCAAACCGCTGAGCGCCCCGAGGTCGGCTTTGTAGAAACCGGGCAGTTGTTTTGTCGCTCGGGCACCGAGAGGTTTCGAATGGCAAATCGACCTCGCCAAGTCGTCCGGAATGGCGAAATTACCCTAGGGAGCAAGTTACAAGGTCGGTTTTGCAAAAGAAGGAAACACTCACGCCCTCCACGACAGTATCCAGCATCCACATCCTAGGCCAATTGACTACGAGTGTGCTAGACATGAGCTACTTTGGCGCTTCTTGAGGTCGGTGGTCGCCCCGCCACGGAACTTGGTCCCCTGTGGCAATGTCGACGTTTCGAGTCCATTGGCAGAGCCAAATCACAGTTCCAGAGAGGGGAGGTCGCCCGTCCGTCCCCAGGGCCTTGGGGAGAGGAAATTCGGGGCAAGCAACTTCCGGGGGGATTTTAGGGTCTGTGCTCTGGCATCAACACCCCCACCCCACGCCAAGACACGCAAGGTCTCGGCCGACCGACAAGGAGAGGGCTCAAACGTGAAACCCTATGGGTTTGCATTTTGGGGCCGAAGTTTTGGTCTCTGCACTTGGGACATGGCCGAGAAGCCGCGTAGAGAATGAGGAGCAAGGTGAAACCGACGGAACGGAGTTTGGGCCTGTCCCCTCCTCCGATGTGGCAATTAGAAGTCTGGGGGCTTTGGCGCTGGCAAGACATTCATAAATTCGTAATTAATACATTGTACGGGGGCAAATAAATTCTGATTTTTTTTAACACCCGCTCCGCGTCACCGGATTCCTAATTCATCTCCAAAGACATGGCCCAATTTTCGAATTTTTGGAGAAGGTCTAGGTCAAAGGGTTAGATTAGAACGGTCGGGCAGCCCGCTAAGGGCAACCGAGCCGGCACCCTTCCCCAAGTCAAACGAGGCCAGACCTTGCGGGGCTCCCTCACAAGAGGGGAGAGTCCCACCCCCGTGAGGCGGATCCAAAAAATTCCCGAGGCAGCCCTTCCCCGGCCAGCCACGGGGGGCCGCGACGCTAATGACCACCCTCCCGAGCCCTGTTCCCCTATCCGACCGCTGATCCTCCATTAAGGGCCCCTTTCGAAGGCCCAAAAGATTCCGTGATCGGTCCGAGAACTTGTTAAACCGCTGGAGCGCCCCGAGGTCGGGCCTTGTAGAAACCGCAGCAGATTTTGTCGCTCGCACCGGGAGGCTTTCGAATGGCAAATCGACCTCGCCAAGTCAGTCCAAATGGCGAAATTACCCTAGGGAGCAAGTTATAAGGTCGGTTTTGCAAAGGAAAGAAACACTCACGCCTCCACGACAGAGATCCCAAGATCCACATCCTAGGCCAATTGATTACGAAAGTGTGCTAGACATGAGCTACTTTGGCGCTTCTTGGAGGTCGGGTGGTCTTCTGCCACGGAACTTGGTCGCCAGGCAATGTCGACGTTCGAGTCCATTGGCAGAGCCAAATCACAGCCTGTGAGAGGGGAGGTCGCCTGGCCCGGCCCCTGTGGCCTTGGGGAGAGGAAATTCGGGCAAGCAGCCTTCCGGGATTTTAGGGTCCGTGGCTCAAGGCCAACACCCCCACTCCACGCCAAGACACGGGCAAGCAAGGTCCCCGCCCGACCGACAAGGAGAGGGCCTCCAAACGTAAAACCCTATGGGTTGCCGTGTTCTAGAAGGGGCCGAAGTTTTGGTCCTGTTGCACTTAGGACATGGTCGAAGTCGCGCCGAATGCGGAGCAAGGGGAACCGACGGAACGGAGTTTGGGCCCTCAAGGGGGCACGCTTTTGTAGTGGCAAGACATTCATAAATTCGTAATTAATGCATTGTACGAAAAATAAATTCTGATTTTTGCCACCGGATTCCTAATTCATCTCCAAAGACACACCTTACCAATTTTCAGAATTTTCTGAGAAGGTCTAGGTCAAAGGGTTAGCATTAGAACGGCCGGGCAACCCGCTATGGGGCAATCGAAGCCGCACCCTTCCCCAAGTCAAACGAGGCCAGACCTACCGTGGCTCCCTCACAAGAGCGAGAGTCCCGGACCCCGTGAGGCGGATCCAAAAGTTCCCGAGGCAGCCTCTTTCTTGGCCGCCACACGGGGCCGCGACGCTAATGACCACCCTCCCGGAGCCCTGGTTCCCCTATCCCACCGCTGATCCTCCGCTCAGGCCCCTCTTTGGGAAGGCCCAAAAGATTCCGTGACGGGTCCAGACAACTTGTCAAACCGCTGAGCGCCCCGAGGTCGGCCTTTGTAGAAACCGGGCAGTGTTTTGTCGCTCGGGCACCGAGGAGGTTTCGTAATGGCAAATCGACCTCGCCAAGTCGTCCTAATGGCGAAATTACCCTAGGGAGCAAGTTACAAGGTCGGTTTTGCAAAAGAAGGAAACACTCACGCCTCCACGACAAGAGATCCAAAGATCCACATCCTAGGCCAATTGACTACGAGTGTGCTAGACATGAGCTACTTTGGCGCTTCTTGAGGTCGGGTGGTCGCCCCGCCACGAACTTGGTCCCCAGGCAATGTCGACGTTTCGAGTCCATTGGCAGAGCCAAATCACAGCCTCCAGAGGGGAGGTCGCCTGGCCCGGCCCCCATGGCCTTGGGGAGAGGAAATTCGGGGCAAGCAACTTCCGGGGATTTTAGGGTCTCAGGGCTCGCATCAACACCCCCACCCCACGCCAAGACACTACAAGCAAGGTCTCGGGCCGAATCCGACAAGGAGAGGGCCTCCAAACGTAAACCCTATGGGTTTGCATTTTGGGGCCGAAGTTTTGGTCTCAAGCACTTGGGACATGGCCGGAAGTCGCGTCGAATGAGGAGCAAGGTGAAACCGACGAACGGAGTTTGGGCCCGTCCTCCTCCCGATGTGGCAATTAGAAGTCTGGGGCGCTTTGGGCAAGACATTCATAAATTCGTAATTAATACATTGTACCTAAAATAAATTCTGATTTTTGCCACCGATTCCTAATTCATCTCCAAAGACACGTCCCAATTTTCGAATTTTGGAGAAGGTCTAGGTCAAAGGGTTAGCATTAGAAACGGGTCGGGCAGCCCGCTATGCGGGCAACCGAGTGGCACCCTTCCCCAAGTCAAACGAGGCCGACCTTGCGGGCTCCCTCACAAGAGGGGAGAGTCCCGGACCCCGTGAGGCGGGATCCAAAAATTCCCCGAGGCAGCCCTTCCCTGCAGCCGCCCGGGCCGCAGACGCTAATGACCACCCTCCCCTGAGCCCGTTCCCCCATCCCACCGCTGATCCTCCATTAAGGGGCCCTTCGAAGGCCCAAAAGATTCCAGATCGGGTCCGAGAACTTGTTAAATCATGGAGCGCCCCGAGGTCGGCCTTGTAGAAACCGCAGTATTTTTGTCGTTCGGGCACCGGGAGGTTTCGAATGGCAAATCGACCTCCCAAGTCAGTCCAAATGGCTAAAATTACCCTAGGGAGCAAGTTATAAGGTCGGTTTTGCAAAGGAAAGAAACACTCACGCCCTCCACGACATCCCAAGATCCACATCCTAGGCCAATTGATTACGAGTGTGCTAGACATGAGCTACTTTGGCGCTTCTTGAGGTCGGGTGGTCTTCTCACCACGGGAACTTGGTCGCCAGGCAATGTCGACGCTTCGAGTCCATTGGCGAGCCAAATCACGCCTCCAGAGGGGAGGTCGCCTCCCATCCGGCCCCTCGGGCCTTGGGGAGAGGGAAATTCGGGCAAAGCACCGGGATTTTAGGGTCCTGCTCAAGGCCAACACCCCCACTCCACGCCAAGACACGCTGCTAAGGTCCCTCGCCGACCGACAAGGAGAGGGCCTCCAAACGTAAACCCCTATGGGTTGCCGTGTTCTAGAAGGGGCCGAAGTTTTGGTCTCAAGCACTTAGGACATGGCCGAGAAAGTCAGCGTCGGAGAATGCGGAGCAAGGGGAACCCGACGGAACGGAGTTTGGGCCTCATGGGGGCTTTGTAGTGGCAAGACATTCATAAATTCGTAATTAATGCATTGTAATAAAAAATAAATTCTGATTTTTGCCACCTGATTCCTAATTCATCTCCAAAGACACGTTCCCAATTTTCGTAATTTTCTGAGAAGGTCTAGGTCAAAGGGTTAGCATTAGAACGGTCGGGGCAACCCGCTTTGCGGGCAATCGAGCCGGCACCCTTCCCCAAGTCAAACGAGGCCAGACCTACCAGGGGCTCCCCACAAGAGCGGAGAGTCCCACCCCGTGAGGCGGGATCCAAAAGTTCCCCGAGGCAGCCCTTCTTGGCAGCGCCACGGGGCCGACGACGCTAATGACCACCCTCCCGGAGCCCTGCCTCCCCATCCGGACCGCTGATCCTCCCGCTCGTGGGCCCCTCTTTGGGAAGGCCCAAAAGATTCCGTGATCGGGTCCAGACAACTTGTCAAACCCCATGGGCGCCCCCGAGGTCGGCCTTGTAGAAACCGCAGTTGTTTTGTCGTCGCTCGGCACCGAGGAGGTTTCTAATGGCAAATCGACCTCGCCAAGTCAGTCCGGAATGGCTTAAATTACCCTAGGGAGCAAGTTACAAGGTCGGTTTTGCAAAAGAAGGAAACACTCACGCCCCACGATAAAGATCCAAAGATCCACATCCCAGGCCAATTGACTACGAAAGTGTGCTGGACATGAGCTACTTTGGCGCTTCTTGGAGGTCGGGTGGTCGCCCGCCACCGGAACTTGGTCCCTGTGGCAATGTCGACGTTCTGAGTCCATTGGCAGAGCCAAATCACAGTTCCAGAGAGGGGAGGTCGCCCGTCCGTCCCCAGGGCCTTGGGGAGAGGAAATTCGGGGCAAGCAACTTCCGGGGGGATTTTAGGGTCTGTGCTCTGGCATCAACACCCCCACCCCACGCCAAGACACGGCGCAAGGTCTCGGCCGAATCTGACAAGGAGAGAGCCTCCGAAACGTAAACCCTATGGGTTTGCATTTTGGGGGCCGAGTTTTGGTCTGTTGCACTTGGGACATGGCTGAGAAGCTGCGGCCGAGAATGAGGAGCAAGGTGAAACTGACGGAACGGAGTTTGGGCCTGTCCTCCTCCCGATGTGGCAATTAGAAGTCGGGGGGCGCTTTTGCAGTGGCAAGACATTCATAAATTCGTAATTAATACATTGTACGAAAATAAATTCTGATTTTTGCCAGGTGGATTCCTAATTCATCTCCAAAGACACACACCAATTTTCGGAATTTTTGGAGAAGGTCTAGGTCAAAGGGTTAGCATTAGAACGGTCGGGCAGCCCGCTATGGGCAACCGAAAGCCGCACCCTTCCCCAAGTCAAACGAGGCCAGGACCTTGCGGGGCTCCCTCACAAGAGGGGGGAGAGTCCCACCCCGTGAGGCGGATCCAAAAATTCTCGAGGCAGCCCCTTCCCCGGCAGCTCACGGGGGCCGAGACGCTAATGACCACCCTCCCGGAGTCCCGGTTCCCCTATCCGACCGCTGATCCTCCATTAAGGCCCCTCTTCGGAAGGCCCAAAAGATTCCGTGATCGGGTCCGGAGAACTTGTTAAACCGCGGAGCCGCCCCGAGGTCGGGCCTTGTAGAAACCGCAGTATTTTGTCGCTCGCACGCGGGGAGGTTTTAATGGCAATCGACCTCGCCAAGTCAGTCCAAATGGCTAAATTACCCTAGGGAGCAAGTTATAAGGTCGGTTTTGCAAAGGAAAGAAACACTCACGCCCTCCACGATAAGATCCCAAGATCCACATCCTAGGCCAATTGATTACGAAAGTGTGCTGACATGAGCTACTTTGGCTTCTTGGAGGTCGGGTGGTCTTCTCGCCACGGAACTTGGTCGCCAGGGCAATGTCGACGTTTCGAGTCCATTGGCGAGCCAAATCACGCCCAGAGAGGGGAGGTCGCCTGGCCCATCCCTGTGGGCCTTGGGGAGAGGAAATTCGGGCAAGCAGCCCGGGGATTTTAGGGTCCGTGCTCAAGGCCAACACCCCCCACTCCACGCCAAGACACGCAAGGTCCCCGCCGACCGACAAGGAGAGGGGCCTCCAAACGTAAAACCCTATGGGTTGCCGTGTTCTAGAAGGGGCCGAAGTTTTGGTCCTGCACTTAGGACATGGCCGAAGTCCGCGCCGAGAATGCGGAGCAAGGGGAACCGACGGAACGGAGTTTGGGCCCGTGGGGCGCTTTGTAGTGGCAAGACATTCATAAATTCGTAATTAATGCATTGTAATGCGAAAATAAATTCTGATTTTTGCCACCGGATTCCTAATTCATCTCCAAAGACACAGCCCCAATTTTCAGAATTTTCTGAGAAGGTCTAGGTCAAAGGGTTAGCATTAGAATCCGGCCGGGGCAGCCCGCTTGGGGCAACCGAGCCGGCACCCTTCCCCAAGTCAAACGAGGCCGACCTTGCGGGGGCTCCCCTCACAAGAGGGGAGAGTCCCACCCCCGGAGGCGGGATCCAAAAGTTCCCCGAGGCAGCTCCCTTCTTGGCAGCGGGGCCGGGGCCGCACGCTAATGACCACCCCCCCGAGCCCGGTTCCCCTATCCGACCGCTGGATCCTCCGCTCGGGGCCCCTCTTTGGGAAGGCCCAAAGATTCCGTCGGTCCGACAACTTGTCAAACCGGGCTGAGCGCCCCGAGGTCTCCCTTTGTAGAAACCGCAGTTGTTTTGTCGTCGGGCACCGAGGAGGCTTCGTAATGGCAAATCGACCTCGCCAAGTCGTCCTAATGGCTAAATTACCCTAGGGAGCAAGTTACAAGGTCGGTTTTGCAAAAGAAAGAAACACTCATGCCCTCCACGACAAGATCCAAAGATCCACATCCTAGGCCACACTACAAGGGATAGTCGACGCCCAACGACGCCGCGACGTCCGAAGAACGACGGGTCGCCGCCGAATATCGACGACATCGTTGCTCAACGACGATTAACGCCGCTTCGACGCCGCTCAACGACGCCTCGTATCGACGTGTGGATTGGCACCGCGTGGCATGGTATCGCCGCCAAGCCGGCAAGCGCGGCGTCGTACCACGCGGCACAAAACGCCGCTTAACGCCGCCTCGCGGATCCGACGCGGCACATCCGGCCACAGGCTTGCCGACATGCCAGCCGCACGCCACCGTTTCTCGCCATCGCCGACATGACGCCGCTTGAACGACGACTAAAAAAATCCGACGCGACCCAACCGGCCTTTGTGGCTTGCCGACATGCCGTCCGGCACGCCAAAAGTGTCCCGCCATCGCCGACGCGGACGCCGTTAAACGACGCCTAGAATATCCGACGTGGAAGCAGCTTTTGCCAATGGTCGGCATCGTCCACGCCACGCCATTGTCGCCAGAGCCGCGTAAGAAACGCCGCTTAACGACGATGTGCTTATATATATACATATATATATATATCAAATTAACATGGTTTTGCCCAAGCACAAAGCTTAGAAGGTAAGTTAAAAACCTATCTTAAGATTGCCCCAGTTTATCCGCATTTGTTCCTTGAACCGTAGATTTGTATTTAAGAATGTGGCCATGTCGGCCTTGGCCATTTGCATTACGGACTTGGTGAGGGTACGGCACTAATGGTCGAGATTCGCGCGACTTTCGCACCCTTGTGCGATATTTTCTCAAGGGAAAATGCGACGATAAGACATGGCACATGCTAGGTTATTCTAGCTAGCCCCGCCATGATGTGCGTGCATTTCTTGATATTTCTATATCCGAGGCCTATAAAGCACATGATGATGATGCATGGTGATGGGGACTCGGCAACACATGACCAATCTACTTGGAAGTGTGGTTAAAATTCAGATTGTACTTTGATTTTGACCTAGGGTAAATTTGTGCATTCCGAACTGCTTGGAGCATAACAAATGCACGACAACAAGTGGGATTAAACAAGGAGCAGGAGCAACATGAAATTAAGCATGTACCATGGGTAAAGTGAGACACCAAGGTAAGTATATGTTTTTGCAACTAAAATCATAGTAAGTCTACGATAAATGGGCCATTGCGGCGAGCATTTTTGGTGGGCATCAAATTAACTTGAGCTTGTGGACTATGTAAGTTGTGATTTTGGCATCCTGATATATGTGTAGAAATATGGCAAATCTATGCCAAGCTAATATGGCACTTGGGTGCACATTGGAATTATAGTTTGGAGCCTTATGAGTCCAGATAATATTGACATCCTTAGTCCAGATAATATGGCACCCCGTAACACACTGAAATTATGCGCAGAACCTTCTAGTAATGGCTATAGCTGATTTGGCACAGATACCCCATACATAAATAATTGTGGAATAGCCTACACCATTTACCATGTGATCGACTTGTTTGTTGGGATGGTTAAAATCTTGATTGCAACCGAACAATAGGATATACTCTAGCATTCTATGGCTAATACATGACAACACATGGAACAAAAACAAGGAACAAGAGCAACATGGAAATTAAGCAAGGTTGTACCATGGGCCGGCAACATCAAGGTGATTATACGTATTACTAAAATCATAGTAGTCTAGAGTGGATTGACCATGGTGACAGGCTTTTTGGAGTATGGTAAGGGGCATACCAGGTAACTGCATTTGCCCTGTGGGATTTTTTTAAGCAACGTTGGCTCACATTGTGTAATTGGTGCAATAGGATATCCATTTGTTAGTGGAACATTTAATATTTTATAGGATCATAGCTAACTAGGGTAGAGCCGTGATGCATATTTCATTTAAACCATGGAACCATGGAACCGTAATGGGCATAATATGCACATGTGTTGGAAAGAAACAAGGCATAAACGCGACAAGGGTTCGCGACAAGGTTTTCCGCTGTCTCTGGATCAGGTTCTACTCAGATCTGGAAGTGGCAAACTAGCATGAAGCGATCTCCACAACTTCACATCATGATTACGGCTCCTGATCCTTTTGAGCATTCAGACAAAATAAATAGGAAGGACGGAATATCTGGACACATCATGCAGCGAAGTGGAGTTCCAGTTTTGGCGAAAGGCATACTGGGCTCTAGATATGGCATGCATTCTTTAGATAACTTTAGAGACAGCATGGCTGCTCAACCTACGATAAAACGATTTAGCCAAAAAGTGATATACAGGACCAGTATGCAGAAGTATTAGGCTTGCTATATGTAAGTTGCATACAGGCGTTTGCTTGCTCTGGCGCCTCAAACGGCCAACGGCAAGCATACTAGGGCAGAACTTATCAATCTGATCAGAGGAGCCGGAATTGATCTGAATGCCTTATGTAAAAAAGAAGGGGAAAGTGTGGCACAACCCAGCAAAGTATTCCTTATCCGGATTGCTGAAAAATGTAGGCTGTGGGAGATGTCTGCTTGTCAGAAAGATGAGGGAATTGTGAAATACATCTCACAAAAGGCAGGGTGCACTAAGGAAGCTGGTGAATCAAGCATTAGCAAAGTTGCAGAATCTGATGAAGTACATATCATGGAGGAACCAATAATGGAGGAAACGGACGAGGACAACACAGAAGTGGAGCTCCTACTAAATCAGGTCCATTAATTTTTTTTAGCAATTAGGATTAAGCAGGCTATATAAAGAGAGGAGGGCGTTGCAGCCTTTTTAGTAGACTGTTTTACAGGTTCGAAGTTAGTAGACTTGATGTACAATTTTAAATAGAATATAAGCAGAACTAAACATATCTTTTATGGACTTGGTGGAGGATTTGCACACTGTGTGCACACAATAGTGGTGTGGCTTTTGCAGCCAGACCATGGCAGATAAGTGGTACATACTTCAGTTTGTCAAAAAGGTAATAAATTTTCGTTTTGAAAGCCATATTTAAGTACTGGCAGAAATAAGGGGAATAGGCATGCATGCCACTGAGGACGGCTGGTACTTCTACCCCATTAATGGGCAGAAATGTGTAGTTCCTGTTTGCTGTTACTGACTCATAACTGGTAATTAACATGATCTAAAATAGCTTATGCCATAAAAAGAGGAGGGCGTAGGCAGCCTGTTAAGTAGACTAATAACAGATTGGATACACAGTTTCTGAAAAAGCATGGGAACATCAAATACTGGTGGATTTGCAGAAATGGGGGGATCTTGCATTCCTTGAACTGGTTATGGTTGGTATTTACTACTTTGTAGTATACGTAGACATGTAAATTGATCATAGTAATTGTTTTAAATTGAATTATGGTTGGTGAAGGGCGATGAGCCATGCCAAGACCACTGCTTACCTGTTAACCCTTGCCTCATTACCATTTCTTTGCTAATGTTGGTATGTTTGGTTACAGGTAACCGGTCTTGCATCTCCAATTTCTATGTATTTTGGATGTTTGGACGTGTACGTTACATGACGAGTACAAGCTAGTAGTATGCTGGAGACTATACAAACATTCATGATTTTATGGTTATGGTTTGCATCTTATGCTTTACAAGGCAAAGGTAACCACTTCATGTTCTCTATTTTCTGAAATCGTGCTCTAATGTCTCTATTTTGAGCACATAAACATGACATCTTGAGGCACGAGACTACTGTTAAGCTTTAATTTCTGTTCAAACTATAGTGGAGAGTTTATCATGTTCATACAGTACTCTTAGCTATGCATTTCTGCTGATTGCATCAGGGAAATGAAATATCATAACTGCAGCATTATTTTATTGGTTGCATACCCTGTTATTCTGTAGTCAAAAACAGTAGTCAAAAACAGAAAAATACATATTGGTATTGGATTTCAAACTATCATGTTCATACAGTACTCTTATCTATGCATTTCTGCTGATTGCATCAGGGAAATGAAATATCATAACTGCAGCATTATTTTATTGGTTGCATACCCTGTTATTCTGTAGTCAAAAACAGTAGTCAAAAACAGAAAAATACATATTGGTATTGGATTTTAATTGTGCTATAGGCTAATGCCTCAAGTGACGATCTCGCTTTGAGCAAAACATTATGGCACGACAGGAAGTTTTATCATTTTAGCTGCTGTAACTTGTCTTATTAGCATTATTGGTTTGATTAAATTAGAAGCGTTAGCACAACTAAACCATGGAAAATATTAAAACCGAAGCACATGAAGGAAGGATGTGTTGCATTAATATAATTAACGAATAATATTAGAACAAGAAGCATATTATGGAAGGACATGGTGCATTGTAACAAAGAAAAAAATGAAGTAGACCTAAATAATTTATGGAAATGGACCTTAACATGAAGGATGTTGAGATGTAGACTCTTTTTGATTCATGTATTATAAGGATTTAAGCACAACAAAGAAAAATGTCATAAGGGATAAATACGAGAGGCATGGCATTTCACGTGGAATAAATGCAGATCTCCAAAGTCGCTCTCGACCTTTTGGTGAAGAACCGATAAGTTCCAAAGCCCATGGTTTGGAATTCAAAGTCTTTGGTCAAGGCTTTGGCAAGTATATATTCTGTGACTTCAGTATGCTAGTTCAACTAGTATGAGTCTTGGAGATCCTGCTCTAAGTAATAAAGTCTGCTTGCATGAACAGGTTTCTGGCAGGTCAAATTTTGTTTTGATTGATACGTATTTCTAGAAGCACAATAAACTTTCTGAAAATATGGAACATATGGATTTTCTGCATGGAAAAAGAAAAAGATTATAATATCATACTGAACAATTCTTCTATTTTGAGCAGGAAGAAAGCATGAAGGATAAAAATTATGTAGTAGCAGACTCTGTCAACCAGCAAGAACCAGCGGCATGGCAGAGATCAGAATGTTGTAATATACTACAAGAAGCTGTAGACCAACTGCAATCCAACAGGAATCGGCTGGAGCACGATAATCAAAGTGTAACACCAAGATCACAAATTGCCCTTGAGGTCCTTCTCATACCTAATGAGCACAAAATGTTCATTTGAGGCATCCATATTCTAGGTAAATGTGTGTTTTCAGAAATATGCAATTTTCTTTGAAGATTTATGCAGATATATGAGAGCAATCTCAGTATCATTATACTAACAAAGTATGGCCTTTGGCCAAAGCAAGCAAGCCTTCGGGCATATATGTGATTATAGCACAAATTGAACTGTACCTTTGTGCATAGTAACCAGGCAAGTGCGGCCTGTAACCCATATCATGGTATTACACTTCATAAAGAATATACAGTATACAACTGCTGTTTACAGCTGCTGCAGCTCTGGAATTGTACAATCTGATACAAGACCTCATCATGATAGGGTTTAAGCAGATGACATCTGGGTTATAGTATGCAAAATGCTGAAGAATGGAGCTTTCCATGAAATTAAGTTTGATCCAGAACAATCTTATGTGTGGAGCTTAATGCATACAGGTACCACCCTCCCGGAGCCCGGTTCCCCTATCCGACCGTTGGATCCTCCATTAAGGGGCCCCTCTTCGGGAAGGCCCAAAAGATTCCAGATCGGTCCGGGAGAACTTGTTAAACCGCGGAGCGTCCTGAGGTCGGCCTTGTAGAAACCGCAGTATTTTGTCGTTCGGGCACCGGGGAGGCTTCGGAATGGCAAATCGACCTCGCCAAGTCGTCCGAAATGGCGAAATTACCCTAGGGAGCAAGTTATAAGGTCGGTTTTGCAAAGGAAAGAAACACTCACGCCCTCCACGACAGTATCCGGCATCCACATCCTAGGCCAATTGATTACGAGTGTGCTAGACATGAGCTACTTTGGCGCTTCTTGGAGGTCGGGTGGTCTTCTGGCCACGGAACTTGGTCGCCAGGGCAATGTCGACGTTCTGAGTCCATTGGCAGAGCCAAATCACAGTTCCAGAGAGGGGAGGTCGCCCGTCCATCCCCAGGGCCTTGGGAGAGGGAAATTCGGGCAAGCGGCTTAGGGGGATTTTAGGGTCCGGTGCTTTCAAGGCCAACAACCCCCCACTCCACGTCAAGACACGGCGCAAGGTCCCTGCCGAATCTGACAAGGAGAGGGCCTCCGAAACGTAAACCCTATGGGTTGCCAGGTTCTAGAAGGGGGCCGAGTTTTGGTCTGTTGCACTTAGGACATGGCTGAGAAGCTGCGGCCGAGAATGCGGAGCAAGGGGAACTGACGGAACGGAGTTTGGGCCTGCGTGGGGCGCTTTTGTAGTGGCAAGACATTCATAAATTCGTAATTAATGCATTGTACGAAAATAAATTCTGATTTTTTGCCAGCTGGATTCCTAATTCATCTCCAGCACACAGCCCAATTTTCAGAATTTTCGGAGAAGGTCTAGGTCAAAGGGTTAGCATTAGAACGGTCGGGGCAGCCCGTTGCGTGGCAACCGAGCTGGCACCCTTCCCCAAGTCAAACGAGGCCAGGACCTTGCAGGGCTCCCTCACAAGAGGGGAGAGTCCGGACCCCAGGAGGCGGGATCCAAAAAAGTTCCCGAGCCCTTCTTCTTGGCGCCCCATCGACGCTAATGACCACCCTCCCGGAGCCCGGTTCCCCTATCCGACCGTTGGATCCTCCGTTCAGGGGCCCCTCTTTGGGAAGGCCCAAAAGATTCCAGATCGGTCCGGGACAACTTGTCAAACCGCGGAGCGTCCTGAGGTCGGCCTTGTAGAAACCGCAGTGTTTTGTCGTTCGGGCACCGAGGAGGCTTCAGAATGGCAAATCGACCTCGCCAAGTCGTCCGGAATGGCGAAATTACCCTAGGGAGCAAGTTACAAGGTCGGTTTTGCAAAAGAAAGAAACACTCATGCCCTCCACGACAGTATCCAGCATCCACATCCTAGGCCACACTACAAGGGATAGTCGACGTCCAACGACGTCGCGACGTCGAAGAACGACGGGTCGTCGTCGAATATCGACGACATCGTCGTTCAACGACGACATAACGCCGCTTCGGCGCCGTTCAACGACGCCTCGTGGCCGACGTGTTCGATTGGCCTCGCGTGGGTACGGTACGCCGCCAAGCCGGGTAAGCGTCGTGTCGTGCCACGTGCACAAAACGCCGTTTAACGCCGCCTCGGATCCCGACGCGGCACATCCGGCCGCGTGGCTTGGCCGACATGCCAGTCGGCACGCCACCGTTTCTCGCCATCGCCGACATGACGTCGTTGAACGACGACTAAAAAATCTGACGTGACCAGTCAGCTTTGTGGCTTGCTGACATGCCAGGCTGGCACGCCAAAGTGTCCTGCCACGTCGACGTGACGTCGTTAAACGACGCCTAGAATATCCGGACGGAAAGCGCTTTGCCGCCGCGGGTCGGTGATCGCCCCGCGCCCACGCCATTGTCGGCCAGAAATACGTAAGAAACGCCGCTTAACGACGATGTGCTTATATATATACATATATATATATATCAAATTAACAGATGGTTTTGCCCAGTACAAAGCTTAGAAGGTAAGTTAAAAACCTATCTTAAGATTGCCCCAGTTTATCTGCATTTGTTCCTTGAACCAGAGATTTGTATTTAAGAATGTGGCCATGCTGGCCTTGGCCATTTGCATTCTTGGACTTGGTGAGGGTACGGCACTAATGGTCGAGATTCGCACTTTCGCCCTTTTGTGCGATATTTTCTCAAGGGAAAATGCAGACGATAAGACATGGCACATGCTAGGTTATTCTAGCTAGCCCCGCCATGATGTCGCGTGCATTTCTTGATATTTCTATATCCGAGGCCTATAAATGCACATGATGATGATGCATGGTGATGGGGACTCGGCAACACATGACCAATCTACTTGGAAGTGTGGTTAAAATTCGTATTGTACTTTGACTGCAGTAGGGTAAATTTGTGCATTCCGAACTGCTTGGAGCATAACAAATGCACGACAACAAGTGGGATTAAACAAGGAGCAGGAGCAACATGAAATTAAGCATGTACCATGGGTAAAGTGAGACACCAAGGTAAGTATATGTTTTGCAACTAAAATCATAGTAAGTCTACGATAAATGGGCCATTGCGCGAGCAGCATTTTTGGTGGGCATCAAATTAACTTGAGCTTGTGGACTATGTAAGTTGTGATTTTGGCATCCTGATATATGTGTAGAAATATGGCAAATCTATGCCAAGCTAATATGGCACTTGGGTGCACATTGGAATTATAGTTTGGAGCCTTATGAGTCCGGATAATATTGACATCCTTAGTCCGATAATATGGCACCCCGTAACACACTTGAAATTATCACATGAAACCTTCTAGTAATGGCTATAGCTGATTTGGCACAGATACCCCATACATAAATAATTGTGGAATAGCCTACACCATTTACCATGTGATCGACTTGTTTGTTGGGATGGTTAAAATCTTGATTGCAACTGAACTGCAATAGGATATACTCTAGCATTCTATGGCTAATACATGACAACACATGGAACAAAAACAAGGAACAAGAGCAACATGGAAATTAAGCAAGGTTGTACCATGGGCCGGCAACATCAAGGTGATTATACGTATTACTAAAATCATAGTAGTCTAGAGTGGATTGACCATGGTGACAGGCTTTTTGGAGTATGGTAAGGGGCATACCAGGTAACTGCATTTGCCCTGTGGGATTTTTTTAAGCAACGTTGGCTCACATTGTGTAATTGGTGCAATAGGATATCCATTTGTTAGTGGAACATTTAATATTTTATAGGATCATAGCTAACTAGGGTAGAGCCGTGATGCATATTTCATTTAAACCATGGAACCATGGAACCGTAATGGGCATAATATGCACATGTGTTGGAAAGAAACAAGGCATAAACGCGACAAGGGTTCGCGACAAGGTTTTCATTTGTCTCTCGATCAGGTTCTACTCGGATCTAGAAGTGGCAAACTAGCATGAAGCGATCTCCACAACTTCACATCATGATTACGGCTCCTCGATCCTTTTGAGCATTCGGACAAAATAAATAGGAAGGACGGAATATCCGGACACATCATGCAAATGAAGTGGAGTTCCAGTTTTGGCGAAAGGCATCTTGGGCTCTAGATATGGCATGCATTCTTTAGATAACTTTAGAGACGGCATGGTGCTCAACCTACGATAAAACGATTTAGCCAAAAAGTGATATACGGGACCAATATGCGTAAGTATTAGGCTTGCTATATGTAAGTTGCATCTGGTTTTTGCTTGCTCTGGCGCCTCAAACGCCAACGGCAAAGCATACTAGGGCGTAACTTATCAATCTGATCGAGAGGAGCCGAATTGATCCCGAATGCCTTATGTAAAAAAGAAGGGGGAAAGTGTGGCACAACCCAAAAAAGTATTCCTTATCCGGATTGCTGAAAAATGTAGGTCGTGGGAGATGTCCGCTTGTCGAAAAGATGAGGGAATTGTGAAATACATCTCAAAAAGGCGAGGTGCACTAAGGAAGCCGGTGAATCAAGCATTAGCAAAGTTCGCGAGAATCGATGAAGTACATATCATGGAGGAACCAATAATGGAGGAAACGGGGCGAGGACAACACGTAAGTGGAGCTCCTACTAAATCGAGTCCATTAATTTTTTTAGCAATTAGGATTAAGCGGGCTATATAAAGAGAGGAGGGCGTTGCGGCCTTTTTAGTAGACTTTTTTCTGAGTTCGAAGTTAGTAGACTTGATGTACAATTTTAAATAGAATATAAGCGAGAACTAAACATATCTTTTATGGACTTGGTGGAGGATTTGCACAATGGGTGCACACAATAGTGGTGTGGCTTTTGCAGCCCGGACCATGGCGGATAAGTGGTACATACTTCAGTTTGTCAAAAAGGTAATAAATTTTCGTTTTTGAAAGCCATATTTAAAATCTTGGCGAAAATAAGGGAATAGGCATGCATGCCAATCGAGGGCGGTGGTACTTCTACCCCCCATTAATGGGCAGAAATGTGTAGTTCTGTTTCTTTGTTCTTGACTCATAACGGTAATTAACATGATCTAAAATAGCTTATGCCATAAAAAGAGGAGGGCGTGGGCGACTGTTAAGTAGACTAATAACATTGGATACACGGTTTACGAAAAAGCATGGGAACATCAAATCTTGGTGGATTTGCGAAATGGGGGATCTTGCATTCCTTGAACTGGTTATGGTTGGTATTTACTACTTTGTAGTATATCGTGAACATGTAAATTGATCATAGTAATTGTTTTAAATTGAATTATGGTTGGTGAAGGGCGATGAGCCATGCCAAGACCACTGCTTACCTGTTAACCCTTGCCTCATTACCATTTCTTTGCTAATGTTGGTATGTTTGGTTACAGGTAACCGGTCTTGCATCTCCAATTTCTATGTATTTTGGATGTTTGGGCGTTAATGCGTTACATGACGAGTACAAGCTAGTAGTATGCTGGAGACTATACAAACATTCATGATTTTATGGTTATGGTTTGCATCTTATGCTTTACAAGGCAAAGGTAACCACTTCATGTTCTCTATTTTCTGAAATCGTGCTCCTAATGTCTCTATTTTGAGCACATAAACATGACATCTTGAGGCACGAGACTACTGTTAAGCTTTAATTTCTGTTCAAACTATAGTGGAGAGTTTATCATGTTCATACAGTACTCTTACCTATGCATTTCTGCTGATTGCATCGGGGAAATGAAATATCATAACTGCAGCATTATTTTATTGGTTGCATACCCTGTTATTCTGTAGTCAAAAACAGTAGTCAAAAACAGAAAAATACATATTGGTATTGGATTTCAAACTATCATGTTCATACAGTACTCTTATCTATGCATTTCTGCTGATTGCATCAGGGAAATGAAATATCATAACTGCAGCATTATTTTATTGGTTGCATACCCTGTTATTCTGTAGTCAAAAACAGTAGTCAAAAACAGAAAAATACATATTGGTATTGGATTTTAATTGTGCTATAGGCTAATGCCTCAAGTGACGATCTCGCTTTGAGCAAAACATTATGGCACGACAGGAAGTTTTATCATTTTAGCTGCTGTAACTTGTCTTATTAGCATTATTGGTTTGATTAAATTAGAAGCGTTAGCACAACTACTGGAAAATATTAAAACTGGAAGCACATGAAGGAAGGATGTGTTGCATTAATATAATTAACGAATAATATTAGAACAAGAAGCATATTATGGAAGGACATGGTGCATTGTAACAAAGAAAAATGAAGTAGACTGAAATAATTTATGGAAATGGACCTTAACATGAAGGATGTTGAGATGTAGACTCTTTTTGATTCATGTATTATAAGGATTTAAGCACAACAGTAAAAATGTCATAAGGGATAAATACAGAGGCATGGCATTAACGTGGAATAAATCACAGGATCTCCAAAGTTGTCTCGACCTTTTTTTGAACTGATAAGTTCCAAAGCCCATGGTTTGGAATTCAAAGTCTTTGGTCAAGGCTTTGGCAAGTATATATTCTACGTGACTTCAAGTATGCTAGTTCAACTAGTATGAGTCTTGGAGATCCTGCTCTAAGTAATAAAGTCTGCTTGCATGAACAGGTTTCTGGCAGGTCAAATTTTGTTTTGATTGATACGTATTTCTAGAAGCACAAT
The DNA here is from genome assembly GCA_021234155.1 of Isoetes taiwanensis. Lineage (NCBI taxonomy): Eukaryota > Viridiplantae > Streptophyta > Lycopodiopsida > Isoetales > Isoetaceae > Isoetes > Isoetes taiwanensis. Next base: position 2,135,595 of record JAJEKV010000002.1, on the reverse strand, counting down.
AAACTTTCTGAAAATATGGAACATATGGATTTTCTCGCATGGAAAAAAAAAAGATTATAATATCATCTTGAACAATTCTTCTATTTTGAGCAGGAAGAAAGCATGAAGGATAAAAATTATGTAGTAGCAGACTCTGTCAACCAGCAAGAACCAGCGGCATGGCGAGGAGATCGAATGTTGTAATATACTACAAGAAGTCAGAGACCAAGCGCAATCCAACAGAATCGGCGGAGCACCGCGATAATCAAAGTGTAACACCAAGATCACAAATTGCCCTTGAGGTCCTTCTCATACCTAATGAGCACAAAATGTTCATTTGAGGCATCACATATTCTAGGTAAATGTGTGTTTTTCAGAAATATGCAATTTTCTTTGAAGATTTATCTGCAGATATATGAGAGCAATCTCGATTATCATTATACTAACAAAGTATGGCCTTTGGCCAAAACAAACAAGCCGGGCATATATGTGATTATAGCACAAATTGAACTGTACCTTTGTGCATAGTAACCATCGCCCTGTAACCCATATCATGGTATTACACTTCATAAAGAATATCTGATATACAAGCTAACGTTTCACACATTTCTTTGCTGACTGGAATTGTACAATCTGATACAAGACCTCATCATGATAGGGTTTAAGCAGATGACATCTGGGTTATAGTATGCAAAATGCTGAAGAATGGAGCTTTCCATGAAATTAAGTTTGATCCAGAACAATCTTATGTGTGGAGCTTAATGCATACAGGTACCTCTAACGCCATCTATCTATTAAGGGTTGCAACAAAGTACAGGTGATAGGGGGATCCTTAACGTATAGGGATCCTCCTGTCCCTGTACGTCTTAAGGTGTCGCTCTATCTCCCGGTAGGAGGTAGGGTTTAGCTTATATATATACATATATATATATATATCAAATTAACAGATGGTTTTGCCCAGTACAAAGCTTAGAAGGTAAGTTAAAAACCTATCTTAAGATTGCCCCAGTTTATCTGCATTTGTTCCTTGAACCAGAGATTTGTATTTAAGAATGTGGCCATGCTGGCCTTGGCCATTTGCATTACTGGACTTGGTGAGGGTACGGCACTAATGGTCAGAGATTCGCACTTTCAGACCCTTGTGCGATATTTTCTCAAGGGAAAATGCAGACGCATAAGACATGGCACATGCTAGGTTATTCTAGCTAGCCCTGCCATGATGTGCAGGCATTTCTTGATATTTCTATATCCGAGGCCTATAACAGACACATGATGATGATGCATGGTGATGGGGACTCTGGCAACACATGACCAATCTACTTGGAAGTGTGGTTAAAATTCGTATTGTACTTTGACTGCAGTAGGGTAAATTTGTGCATTCCGAACTGCTTGGAGCATAACAAATGCACGACAACAAGTGGGATTAAACAAGGAGCAGGAGCAACATGAAATTAAGCATGTACCATGGGTAAAGTGAGACACCAAGGTAAGTATATGTTTTTGCAACTAAAATCATAGTAAGTCTACGATAAATGGGCCATTGCGGCGAGCATTTTTGGTGGGCATCAAATTAACTTGAGCTTGTGGACTATGTAAGTTGTGATTTTGGCATCCTGATATATGTGTAGAAATATGGCAAATCTATGCCAAGCTAATATGGCACTTGGGTGCACATTGGAATTATAGTTTGGAGCCTTATGAGTCCAGATAATATTGACATCCTTAGTCCGGATAATATGGCACCCGTAACACACTTGAAATTATCGCATGAGAACCTTCTAGTAATGGCTATAGCTGATTTGGCACAGATACCCGATACATAAATAATTGTGGAATAGCCTACACCATTTACCATGTGATCGACTGTTGGGATGGTTAAAATCCTGATTGCAACTGAACTGCAATAGGATATACTCTAGCATTCTATGGCTAATACATGACAACACATGGAGCAAAAACAAGAAACAGGAGCAACATAGAAATTAAGCAAGGTTGTACCATGGGCCGGCAACATCAAGGTGATTATATGTATTACTGAAATCGTAGTAGTCTAGAGTGGATTGACCATGGTGACAGGCTTTTTGGAGTATGGTAAGGGGCATACCAGGTAACTGCATTTGCCCTGTGGGATTTTTAAGCAACGTTGGCTCACATTGTGTGATTGGTGCAATAGGATATCCATTTGTTAGTGGAACATTTAATATTTTATAGGATCATAGCTAACTAGGGTAGAGCCGTGATGCATATCTCATTTAAACCATGGAACCATGGAACCGTAATGGGCATAATCTGCACATGTGTTGGAAAGAAACAAGGCATAAATGCGACAAAGGTTCGCGACAAGGGTTTCCGCTGTCTCTGGATCAGGTTCTACTCAGATCTGGAAGTGGCAAACTAGCATGAAGCGATCTCCACAACTTCACATCATGATTACGGCTCCTGATCCTTTTGAGCATTCAGACAAAATAAATAGGAAGGACGGAATATCTGGACACATCATGCAGCGAAGTGGAGTTCCAGTTTTGGCGAAAGGCATACTGGGCTCTAGATATGGCATGCATTCCATAGATAACTTTAGAGACAGCATGGTTGCTCAACCTATGATAAAATGATTTCGCCGAAAAGTGATATACAGGGCCGGTATGCAGAAGTATTAGGCTTGCTATATGTGAGTTGCATACAGGCGTTTGCTTGCTCTGGCGCCTCAAATGGCTAATGGCAAGCATACTAGGGCAGAACTTATCAATCTGGTCAGAGGAGCCGGAATTGATCTGAATGCCTTATGTAAAAAAGAAGGGGAAAGTGTGGCACAACCCAGCAAAGTATTCCTTATCCGGATTGCTGAGAAATGTAGGCTGTGGGAGACGTCTGCTTGTCAGAAAGATGAGAGAATTGTGAAATACATCTGACAAAAGGCAGGGTGCACTAAGGAAGCTGGTGAATCAAGCATTAGCAAGGTTGCAGAATCTGATGAAGTACATATCATGGAGGAAGCAATGGAGAAAACGGACGAGGACAACACAGAAGTGGAGCTCCTACTAAATCAGGTCCATTAATTTTTTTTAGCAATTAGGATTAAGCAGGCTATATAAAGAGAGGAGGGCGTTGCAGCCTTTTTAGTAGACTGTTTTACAGGTTCGAAGTTAGTAGACTTGATGTACAATTTTAAATAGAATATAAAGCGAAACTAAACATATCTTTTATGGACTTGGTGGAGGATTTGCACACTGTGTGCACACAATAGTGGTGTGGCTTTTGCAGCCAGACCATGGCAGATAAGTGGTACATACTTCAGTTTGTCAAAAAGGTAATAAATTTTCGTTTTGAAAGCCATATTTAAGTACTGGCAGAAATAAGGGGAATAGGCATGCATGCCACTGAGGACGGCTGGTACTTCTACCTACCCCATTAATGGGCAGAAATGTGTAGTTCCTGTTTGCTGTTACTGACTCATAACTGGTAATTAACATGATCTAAAATAGCTTATGCCATAAAAAGAGGAGGGCGTAGGCAGCCTGTTAAGTAGACTAATAACAGATTGGATACACAGTTTCTGAAAAAGCATGGGAACATCAAATACTGGTGGATTTGCAGAAATGGGGGGATCTTGCATTCCTTGAACTGGTTATGGTTGGTATTTACTACTTTGTAGTATACGTAGACATGTAAATTGATCATAGTAATTGTTTTAAATTGAATTATGGTTGGTGAAGGGCGATGAGCCATGCCAAGACCACTGCTTACCTGTTAACCCTTGCCTCATTACCATTTCTTTGCTAATGTTGGTATGTTTGGTTACAGGTAACCGGTCTTGCATCTCCAATTTCTATGTATTTTGGATGTTTGGACGTGTACGTTACATGACGAGTACAAGCTAGTAGTATGCTGGAGACTATACAAACATTCATGATTTTATGGTTATGGTTTGCATCTTATGCTTTACAAGGCAAAGGTAACCACTTCATGTTCTCTATTTTCTGAAATCGTGCTCCTAATGTCTCTATTTTGAGCACATAAACATGACATCTTGAGGCACGAGACTACTGTTAAGCTTTAATTTCTGTTCAAACTATAGTGGAGAGTTTATCATGTTCATACAGTACTCTTATCTATGCATTTCTGCTGATTGCATCAGGGAAATGAAATATCATAACTGCAGCATTATTTTATTGGTTGCATACCCTGTTATTCTGTAGTCAAAAACAGTAGTCAAAAAAAGAAAAATACATATTGGTATTGGATTTTAATTGTGCTATAGGCTAATGCCTCAAGTGACGATCTCGCTTTGAGCAAAACATTATGGCACGACAGGAAGTTTTATCATTTTAGCTGCTGTAACTTGTCTTATTAGCATTATTGGTTTGATTAAATTAGAAGCGTTAGCACAACTACTGGAAAATATTAAAACTGGAAGCACATGAAGGAAGGATGTGTTGCATTAATATAATTAACGAATAATATTAGAACAAGAAGCATATTATGGAAGGACATGGTGCATTGTAACAAAGAAAAATGAAGTAGACTGAAATAATTTATGGAAATGGACCTTAACATGAAGGATGTTGAGATGTAGACTCTTTTTGATTCATGTATTATAAGGATTTAAGCACAACAGTAAAAATGTCATAAGGGATAAATACAGAGGCATGGCATTAACGTGGAATAAATGCAGGATCTCCAAGGCTGTCTCAGCCTTTTGGCTGAGAACTGATAAGTTCCAAAGCCCATGGTTTGGAATTCAAAGTCTTTGGTCAAGGCTTTGGCAAGTATATATTCTGTGACTTCAGTATGCTAGTTCAACTAGTATGAGTCTTGGAGATCCTGCTCTAAGTAATAAAGTCTGCTTGCATGAACAGGTTTCTGGCAGGTCAAATTTTGTTTTGATTGATACGTATTTCTAGAAGCACAATAAACTTTCTGAAAATATGGAACATATGGATTTTCTGCATGGAAAAAGAAAAAGATTATAATATCATACTGAACAATTCTTCTATTTTGAGCAGGAAGAAAGCATGAAGGATAAAAATTATGTAGTAGCAGACTCTGTCAACCAGCAAGAACCAGCGGCATGGCAGAGATCAGAATGTTGTAATATACTACAAGAAGCTGTAGACCAACTGCAATCCAACAGGAATCGGCTGGAGCACGATAATCAAAGTGTAACACCAAGATCACAAATTGCCCTTGAGGTCCTTCTCATACCTAATGAGCACAAAATGTTCATTTGAGGCATCCATATTCTAGGTAAATGTGTGTTTTCAGAAATATGCAATTTTCTTTGAAGATTTATGCAGATATATGAGAGCAATCTCAGTATCATTATACTAACAAAGTATGGCCTTTGGCCAAAGCAAGCAAGCCTTCGGGCATATATGTGATTATAGCACAAATTGAACTGTACCTTTGTGCATAGTAACCAGGCAAGTGCGGCCTGTAACCCATATCATGGTATTACACTTCATAAAGAATATACAGTATACAACTGCTGTTTACAGCTGCTGCAGCTCTGGAATTGTACAATCTGATACAAGACCTCATCATGATAGGGTTTAAGCAGATGACATCTGGGTTATAGTATGCAAAATGCTGAAGAATGGAGCTTTCCATGAAATTAAGTTTGATCCAGAACAATCTTATGTGTGGAGCTTAATGCATACAGGTACCTCTAACGCCATCTATCTATTAAGGGTTGCAACAAAGTACAGGTGATAGGGGGATCCTTAACGTATAGGGATCCTCCTGTCCCTGTACGTCTTAAGGTGTCGCTCTATCTCCCGGTAGGAGGTAGGGTTTAGCTTATATATATACATATATATATATATATATATATATCAAATTAACAGATGGTTTTGCCCAGTACAAAGCTTAGAAGGTAAGTTAAAAACCTATCTTAAGATTGCCCCAGTTTATCTGCATTTGTTCCTTGAACCAGAGATTTGTATTTAAGAATGTGGCCATGCTGGCCTTGGCCATTTGCATTACTGGACTTGGTGAGGGTACGGCACTAATGGTCAGAGATTCGCACTTTCAGACCCTTGTGCGATATTTTCTCAAGGGAAAATGCAGACGCATAAGACATGGCACATGCTAGGTTATTCTAGCTAGCCCTGCCATGATGTGCAGGCATTTCTTGATATTTCTATATCCGAGGCCTATAACAGACACATGATGATGATGCATGGTGATGGGGACTCTGGCAACACATGACCAATCTACTTGGAAGTGTGGTTAAAATTCGTATTGTACTTTGACTGCAGTAGGGTAAATTTGTGCATTCCGAACTGCTTGGAGCATAACAAATGCACGACAACAAGTGGGATTAAACAAGGAGCAGGAGCAACATGAAATTAAGCATGTACCATGGGTAAAGTGAGACACCAAGGTAAGTATATGTTTTTGCAACTAAAATCATAGTAAGTCTACGATAAATGGGCCATTGCGGCGAGCATTTTTGGTGGGCATCAAATTAACTTGAGCTTGTGGACTATGTAAGTTGTGATTTTGGCATCCTGATATATGTGTAGAAATATGGCAAATCTATGCCAAGCTAATATGGCACTTGGGTGCACATTGGAATTATAGTTTGGAGCCTTATGAGTCCAGATAATATTGACATCCTTAGTCCAGATAATATGGCACCCCGTAACACACTGAAATTATGCGCAGAACCTTCTAGTAATGGCTATAGCTGATTTGGCACAGATACCCCATACATAAATAATTGTGGAATAGCCTACACCATTTACCATGTGATCGACTTGTTTGTTGGGATGGTTAAAATCTTGATTGCAACTGAACTGCAATAGGATATACTCTAGCATTCTATGGCTAATACATGACAACACATGGAACAAAAACAAGGAACAAGAGCAACATGGAAATTAAGCAAGGTTGTACCATGGGCCGGCAACATCAAGGTGATTATACGTATTACTAAAATCATAGTAGTCTAGAGTGGATTGACCATGGTGACAGGCTTTTTGGAGTATGGTAAGGGGCATACCAGGTAACTGCATTTGCCCTGTGGGATTTTTTTAAGCAACGTTGGCTCACATTGTGTAATTGGTGCAATAGGATATCCATTTGTTAGTGGAACATTTAATATTTTATAGGATCATAGCTAACTAGGGTAGAGCCGTGATGCATATTTCATTTAAACCATGGAACCATGGAACCGTAATGGGCATAATATGCACATGTGTTGGAAAAAAAAAAAGGCATAAACGCGACAAAGGGTTCGCGACAAGGTTTTCCGCTGTCTCGGATCGCCCTTCTACTCGGATCCGGAAGTGGCAAACTAGCATGAAGCGATCTCCACAACTTCACATCATGATTACGGCTCCCGATCCTTTTGAGCATTCGGACAAAATAAATAGGAAGGACGGAATATCCGGACACATCATGCAAATGAAGTGGAGTTCCCGTTTTGGCGAAAGGCATACTGGGCTCTAGATATGGCATGCATTCTTTAGATAACTTTAGAGACGACATGGCTGCTCAACCTACGATAAAACGATTTAGCCAAAAAGTGATATACGTGGACCCCGGTATGCGTAAGTATTAGGCTTGCTATATGTAAGTTGCATACAGCGTTTGCTTGCTCTGGCGCCTCAAACGGCCAACGGCAAGCATACTAGGGCGTAACTTATCAATCTGATCGAGGAGCCGGAATTGATCCAAATGCCTTATGTAAAAAAGAAGGGGAAAGTGTGGCACAACCCAAAGAAAGTATTCCTTATCCGGATTGCTGAAAAATGTAGGTCAGTGGGAGATGTCCGCTTGTCGAAAGATGAGGGAATTGTGAAATACATCTCACAAAAAGGCGGGGTGCACTAAGGAAGGCGGGTGAATCAAGCATTAGCAAAGTTGCGAGAATCCGATGAAGTACATATCATGGAGGAACCAATAATGGAGGAAACGGGGCGAGGACAACACACGTAGTGGAGCTCCTACTAAATCAGGTCCATTAATTTTTTTTTTAGCAATTAGGATTAAGCGGGCTATATAAAGAGAGGAGGGCGTTATGACCTTTTTAGTAGACCGCTTTACACGGTTTCGGTTAGTAGACTTGATGTACAATTTTAAATAGAATATAAAGCGAGAACTAAACATATCTTTTATGGACTTGGTGGAGGATTTGCACCTTTGTGTTGCACACAATAGTGGTGTGGCTTTTGCGACCCGGACCATGGCGGATAAGTGGTACATACTTGAGGTTTGTCAAAAAGGTAATAAATTTTCGTTTTGAAAGCCATATTTAAGCAATCTTGGCGGAAATAAGGGGAATAGGCATGCATGCCACCGAGGACGGTGGTACTTCTACCCCATTAATGGGCGTAAATGTGTAGTTCCCCGTTTCAACATTCTTGACTCATAACCGGTAATTAACATGATCTAAAATAGCTTATGCCATAAAAAGAGGAGGGCGTGAGGCAGCCCTGTTAAGTAGACTAATAAATGATTGGATACACGGTTTAAAAAAGCATGGGAACATCAAATACTTGGTGGATTTGCGTAAAATGGGGGATCTTGCATTCCTTGAACTGGTTATGGTTGGTATTTACTACTTTGTAGTATAATGTAGACATGTAAATTGATCATAGTAATTGTTTTAAATTGAATTATGGTTGGTGAAGGGCGATGAGCCATGCCAAGACCATCGCCACCTGTTAACCCTTGCCTCATTACCATTTCTTTGCTAATGTTGGTATGTTTGGTTCTGGTGTAACCGGTCTTGCATCTCCAATTTCTATGTATTTTGGATGTTTGGGCGGTAATGCGTTACATGACGAAAGTACAAGCTAGTAGTATCTTTGGAGACTATACAAACATTCATGATTTTATGGTTATGGTTTGCATCTTATGCTTTACAAGGCAAAGGTAACCACTTCATGTTCTCTATTTTCTCGAAATCGTGCTCCTAATGTCTCTATTTTGAGCACATAAACATGACATCTTGAGGCAATTTAGACTACCGTTAAGCTTTAATTTCTGTTCAAACTATAGTGGAGAGTTTATCATGTTCATACAAGATTTTATCTATGCATTTCTGGCGATTGCATCGGGGAAATGAAATATCATAACTGCGAAGATTATTTTATTGGTTGCATACCCCTGCTATTCTCGTAGTAAAAACAAAGAGTCAAAAAAAAAAATACATATTGGTATTGGTTTCAAACTATCATGTTCATACAAGACTCTTATCTATGCATTTCTCACGATTGCATCGTGGAAAATGAAATATCATAACCGGCGGATTATTTTATTGGTTGCATACCCCTGTTATTCTCAGAAGTCAAAAAACGAGAGTCAAAAAAGAAAAAAATACATATTGGTATTGGATTTTAATTGTGCTATAGGCTAATGCCTCAAGTGACGATCTCGCTTTGAGCAAAACATTATGGCACTCCATTGAAAGTTTTATCATTTTAGTCACTTTGAACTTGTCTTATTAGCATTATTGGTTTGATTAAATTAGAAGCGTTAGCACAACTACTTGGAAAATATTAAAACTGGAAGCACATGAAGGAAGGATGTGTTGCATTAATATAATTAATCTAATAATATTAGAACAAGAAGCATATTATGGAAGGACATGGTGCATTTTACATTAAATTTTTATCTTTTTTTTTTTTTCAAAAGTTTGTTTGGGTGTGTTATGGCGCATCTTGTGTTTTTTGTGTGCAAAATTATATGAACAAAACCATTAGTAATGGTTCATATGGTACACATCATCGTTTTTTTTTTTTTTTTTTAAAGAAAAAACACAAGAACCCGCCATAACACACCCAAACAAACTTTTGAAAAAAAAAAAAAAAGATAAAAATTTAATGTAAAAATTTTTTTTGTGTATAAAATTTTTTGGTGTGTTTATTTTTTTTGTGTGTTTTTTTTGTGTTTTTCTTTTTTTTAATTAAATAATTTCATATAAGAAAATCATAAAACATATAAAGCATAAGAGACAACTTAAAATGCAATTTGCTCATGCACAAATGTATGTGCTTTAAATTATTTGGAGACATACAAAGTCTGTCATATGGAAGCATACAAAACATCTTTTATTTAGTTGGCCACTCTGAATAGCAAAACACCAAGAGCACAATGTTCTAGACACAACTCTATGCACCCATGGTGCTGTGGGTGCTCTCGAAGCATGAAAGCATACTCAATCCTTTAAGGTTTCAGACTAAAAGAGCACGAACACGGTTCATCTCAGCCACAACACACGCCGCTCCACGTGTGGAGACTTTCACGCGTTCATCGTCCATAGCGATTGAAGCATTCCTCAAGAATATCATAAACATTTTTAATGAAACTTGCAGCTCTAAGATGTTCCTTCCCTCGCATGCTTCGCCATCTCCAATGCATCAAAAAATGGGCCATTCTCAACGTCTAGAACATTCTCTAATGCATTATCAATTTCCTTTTGCTCATCAATCGGTTTTCCGTAATCAACATCTATGAAGGGGGGGTAAAGAGTGATTCACTAAGTTCATCAATGTCCTTGTTTGCACCTACACACATGAACAAGTAATTCGTCAATAATATGATAAAATAATAAAAATAGAGAAAATACTACATATTCAAAAACGCAAAAACTATGCCTAAGAAATAGATAAAGAATGATCTTTAAAATTTAAGGGGATGTAATCTTGAAGGGAGTGAAATCGATCCTCGTGGAAAGAAGGTCGGGGTCTCTTGTTCATACTCAGGTGTCCTCCACGGCAAGGTTCCCGGAATCTCTGTGTCATAACCATCATCAAGAGAATCACCGCCGCTTCGGGACTAGAGAGGGAGTGCATGAGCCATCAAGCTCATCTAATTTTTACGGCATCGTTCTCATCATCCCAAACCCTTCGCCTTCTTTTCCCCACTCTGCGTATGGGGAACAACGCCACTAGGTAGACCATAGATAACGCAAATGCGACATCTTTGATGAAGGCCCGAGTGGGTGTGAGGGTCAAAAGCGCCATGCCGCCTTCAACTCGCTCTTGGCTAATGTGTAAAAGGATTGGATGGGAGCACCCAAGCACTAGATAGAATAAACTTTTCGGTTCTTAACATCCGTATATGGTGTAGCACAAACTAGGGTTCTTTGCTTTCTTCCATGGTACAATATGAAATGCTTGGCGCTGCATCAAGTTTCGATTGTCTAGCGTGACACAATCCTTGATTTCACCTGCTCCCATATAAGGCATACTTATTCTTGCCTTTCTCCATTTCCTCCTCGCACTAACCCCTTTGGCATAGTACTTTAAAATGCATTTTGCCCATATCCTTAAGGCAATATCCAAGCATGCCGTCAAACAATGCAAGCGTGTGTCCTTTAGGGCCTTGCACATGATTACTCCGCCAGGGGTTTATGCTCAACCCAATCCAGTAGCATGCTTGAGGCCGGAGTTGATCAATTAGGGGTTGTCATCTCCATCCCGAAAACACACCGCAGATGCAAATGGTCCAACTCCGATCCCCGCCCCTCAGTGAAACCATTCCTCGCTATGCAATCGGTGTCAAGAAACCTGCACACCTTCAAGTATATTTCCTCCCGTGATGTCCCTAACCGCAATGCTTACGGTGGCGCTTTAAGTCAAGGACACTAGAAGCCCGTGAACTAGGCTTCTTCCCCTTTGTTTTGTTGGCTTTTGCCTCGGGTTAGCTTCTCCTCAAAGAAGCCTTTTCTTCTCGTCCCGAGCTTACTGCTTCTCCTCCTTCTCCTTAAACGTTGCTTTTCTTTGTTCTTTTTGACAACCTAGCAAACTAATAGCTTCTTCTTCTCGCCTCGCTTTTTCGCATATCATGAAGAGTTATCTCCTTCTTTGGCCTGCCCCCTTCCTCCCAATGATTAAAGGTTTCTCGGGGGCTAAAGGTGCATCGGGTTCTTCCTCTTCCTCAACAAAGCTGGATTTATGGAAATAAGGGGGCTGCAAAAGAAGAAAAACTTGCATCCAACGCACCTAGCGATGGAACATCAAATGAAGTCGCTTCCTTGTCAATCCGCCTTCCTCATCTAAGCAAACTGCGTGCACATGCAGCCGGACTTTTCGGGCTTTGAAGGAAAAATTCATTGTGTCTAGAGGCTTCGTTGGAAAGGAAACGGTTTGGATTTGGATTTGGATTTCAATGTGAGAAATGGTGCTTGAAAATAACAAAGGTTTGGATTTCGATTTGATTTCCGGTTAAAGAACGCAGAACAAACCCTCGAAGGTGATGGTCGTGGTTCGGAGTTGCATGGGCCATGGTAGACGTGTTCAAGTGGAGGGATCTCAGATCCAGAATCGAAAAAGAAACTCGATCTTCCTCGTGACAGAAATGGGTGTTTTGTGAATAGGAAAGGGCGGGATTGTTCGAAAGGATCGAAGCTTTAAAAATCTCAACCTAACTTCTACCAAAAAGAAACTCTGACCCAAATCTGTGATCCATCGCTAAACTCTGATCTTTTTTGTGAAATTGGCTGCTTTCTGAATTGGCTTGGCCGAAATTGGCTTGGGCCGAAACCTGTGGCTACGGGTTTAAAAGCTGATCGGCGGTTTGTGGCTACGGTTTTGATGGACGATGCGACCACCTGTTTTGATGGACGATGGTCGCCGTGATAATTAGAACCCCAAATTAGAACCCTAAATTTAAAACAATGGTTTAAAACAAAAAACATTTCCAATGGTTCCCAAAAAACCCCAAACAACCATGCCAATGGTTAACCAAGGCATTTTTCAATTTTTCTTTTTCTTTCCCCCACCAAAAATCGAAATAATCATTTGGGAACCTTATAACAAAGAAAAATGAAGTAGACTGAAATAATTTATGGAAATGGACCTTAACATGAAGGATGTTGAGATGTAGACTCTTTTTGATTCATGTATTATAAGGATTTAAGCACAACAAGAAAAATGTCATAAGGGATAAATACTGAGAGGCATGGCATTAACGCGGGAATAAATGCAGATCTCCATATCGCCTCACCTTTTGGTTGAGAACTCGATAAGTTCCAAAGCCCATGGTTTGGAATTCAAAGTCTTTGGTCAAGGCTTTGGCAAGTATATATTCTGTGGACTTCAAAGATGCTAGTTCAACTAGTATGAGTCTTGGAGATCCTGCTCTAAGTAATAAAGTCTGCTTGCATGAACAGGTTTCTGGCAGGTCAAATTTTGTTTTGATTGATACGTATTTCTAGAAGCACAATAAACTTTCTGAAAATATGGAACATATGGATTTTCTGCATGGAAAAAGAAAAAGATTATAATATCATACTGAACAATTCTTCTATTTTGAGCAGGAAGAAAGCATGAAGGATAAAAATTATGTAGTAGCAGACTCACAACCAAAGAAGAACCAAATGCATGGCATGAGATCGAATGTTGTAATATACTACAAGAAGTCAGACCAACCGCAAATCCAACAGAATCGGCTGAGCACGATAATCAAAGTGTAACACCAAGATCACAAATTGCCCTTGAGGTCCTTCTCATACCTAATGAGCACAAAATGTTCATTTGAGGCATCCATATTCTAGGTAAATGTGTGTTTTCAGAAATATGCAATTTTCTTTGAAGATTTATGCAGATATATGAGAGCAATCTCAGTATCATTATACTAACAAAGTATGGCCTTTGGCCAAAGCAAGCAAGCCTTCGGGCATATATGTGATTATAGCACAAATTGAACTGTACCTTTGTGCATAGTAACCGTGCAAGGCTTTTCAGAACCCCATATCATGGTATTACACTTCATAAAGAATATACAGTATACAACTGCTGTTTACAGCTGCTGCAGCTCTGGAATTGTACAATCTGATACAAGACCTCATCATGATAGGGTTTAAGCAGATGACATCTGGGTTATAGTATGCAAAATGCTGAAGAATGGAGCTTTCCATGAAATTAAGTTTGATCCAGAACAATCTTATGTGTGGAGCTTAATGCATACAGGTACCTCTAACGCCATCTATCTATTAAGGGTTGCAACAAAGTACAGGTGATAGGGGGATCCTTAACGTATAGGGATCCTCCTGTCCCTGTACGTCTTAAGGTGTCGCTCTATCTCCCGGTAGGAGGTAGGGTTTAGCTTATATATATACATATATATATATATATCAAATTAATGATGGTTTTGCCCAAAGACAAAGCTTAGAAGGTAAGTTAAAACCTATCTTAAGATTGCCCCGCTTTATCTGCATTTGTTCCTTGAACTAGAGATTTGTATTTAAGAATGTGGCCATGTCGGCCCTTGGCCATTTGCATTATCGACTTGGTGAGGGTAATGACACTAATGGTCGAGATTCGCACTTTCGCACCCTTGTGGCGATATTTTCTCAAGGGAAAATGCAGACGATAAGACATGGCACATGCTAGGTTATTCTAGCTAGCCCCGCCATGATGTGCGTGCATTTCTTGATATTTCTATATCCGAGGCCTATAAATGGACACATGATGATGATGCATGGTGATGGGGACTCGCAAACACATGACCAATCTACTTGGAAGTGTGGTTAAAATTGTGATTGTACTTTGACTCAAAGGGGGTAAATTTGTGCATTCGAACTGCTTGGAGCATAACAAATGCACGACAACAAGTGGGATTAAACAAGGAGCAGGAGCAACATGAAATTAAGCATGTACCATGGGTAAAGTGAGACACCAAGGTAAGTATATGTTTTTGCAACTAAAATCATAGTAAGTCTACGATAAATGGGCCATTGCGGCGAGCATTTTGGTGGGCATCAAATTAACTTGAGCTTGTGGACTATGTAAGTTGTGATTTTGGCATCCTGATATATGTGTAGAAATATGGCAAATCTATGCCAAGCTTAATATGGCACTTGGGTGCACATTGGAATTATAGTTTGAGCCTTATGAGTCCGCATAATATTGACATCCTTAGTCCGCATAATATGGCACCCCGTAACACACCGAAATTATGCTAACCTTCTAGTAATGGCTATAGCTGATTTGGCACGATACCCCCATACATAAATAATTGTGGAATAGCCTACACCATTTACCATGTGATCGACTTGTTTGTTGGGATGGTTAAAATCTT
Organism: Isoetes taiwanensis; assembly: GCA_021234155.1. NCBI lineage: Eukaryota > Viridiplantae > Streptophyta > Lycopodiopsida > Isoetales > Isoetaceae > Isoetes > Isoetes taiwanensis. The sequence continues at coordinate 2,120,583 of JAJEKV010000002.1, read as the reverse complement.
GATTGCAACCGAACCGCAATAGGATATACTCTAGCATTCTATGGCTAATACATGACAACACATGGAACAAAAACAAGGAACAAGAGCAACATGGAAATTAAGCAAGGTTGTACCATGGGCCGCAACATCAAGGTGATTATAATGTGATTACTAAAATCATAGTAGTCTAGAGTGGATTGACCATGGTGACAGGCTTTTTTGAGTATGGTAAGGGGCATACCAGTAACCGTGATTTTGCCCCGTGGGATTTTTAAGCAACGCTATTCACATTGTGTAATTGGTGCAATAGGATATCCATTTGTTAGTGGAACATTTAATATTTTATAGGATCATAGCTAACTAGGGTAGAGCCGTGATGCATATTTCATTTAAACCATGGAACCATGGAACCGTAATGGGCATAATATGCACATGTGTTGGAAAGAAACAAGGCATAAACGCCGACAAGGGTTCGCGACAAGATTTTCCAATACGCCTCGATCAGTTCTACTCAGATCCGAAGTGGCAAACTAGCATGAAGCGATCTCCACAACTTCACATCATGATTACGGCTCCCGATCCTTTTGAGCATTCGCACAAAATAAATAGGAAGGACGGAATATCCGACACATCATGTAGCGAAGTGGAGTTCCAGCTTTGGCCGAAAAGGCATACGGGCTCTAGATATGGCATGCATTCTTTAGATAACTTTAGAGACAAAGATGGCTGCTCAACCTACGATAAAACGATTTAGCCAAAAAAGTGATATACGTGACCAATTATGCGTAAGTATTAGGCTTGCTATATGTAAGTTGCATACAGCGCTTGTTTGCTCGGGCCATTTCAAACGCCAACGGCAAGCATACTAGGGCGTAACTTATCAACTGAATCGAGGAGCCGGAATTGATCCGAATGCCTTATGTAAAAAGAAGGGGAAAGTGTGGCACAACCCAAAAAAGTATTCCTTATCCCGGATTGCTGAAAAATGTAGGTTGTGGGAGATGTCCGCTTGTCGAAAGATGAGGGAATTGTGAAATACATCTCACAAAAGGCGTGGTGCACTAAGGAAGCCGGTGAATCAAGCATTAGCAAAGTTGCGTAACCGATGAAGTACATATCATGGAGGAACCAATAATGGAGGAAACGGACGAGGACAACACGTAAGTGGAGCTCCTACTAAATCAGGTCCATTAATTTTTTTTAGCAATTAGGATTAAGCAAAGCTATATAAAGAGAGGAGGGCTGCTATGCCTTTTTAGTAGACTGCTTTACGTGTTCGGGTTAGTAGACTTGATGTACAATTTTAAATAGAATATAAGCTTAACTAAACATATCTTTTATGGACTTGGTGGAGGATTTGCACAATCCGTGGTGCACACAATAGTGGTGTGGCTTTTGCAGCCGCACCATGGCGTATAAGTGGTACATACTCGGTTTGTCAAAAAGGTAATAAATTTTCGTTTTGAAAGCCATATTTAAGCAATCGCGTAAATAAGGGGAATAGGCATGCATGCCACCGAGGACGGCCGGTACTTCCTACCCCATTAATGGGCGTAAATGTGTAGTTCCCGTTTGTCGCATCGACTCATAACCGGTAATTAACATGATCTAAAATAGCTTATGCCATAAAAAGAGAGGAGGGCGAGGCGCACTGTTAAGTAGACTAATAACAGATTGGATACACGCCAAAAAGCATGGGAACATCAAATACCGGTGGATTTGCGAAAATGGGGATCTTTGCATTCCTTGAACCGGTTATGGTTGGTATTTACTACTTTGTAGTATAATGTGACATGTAAATTGATCATAGTAATTGTTTTAAATTGAATTATGGTTGGTGAAGGGCGATGAGCCATGCCAAGACCACTCGCCAATTGCTAACCCTTGCCTCATTACCATTTCTTTGCTAATGTTGGTATGTTTGGTTACAGTAACCCGGTCTTGCATCTCCAATTTCTATGTATTTTGATGTTTGGACGGTAATGCTACATGACGAGTACAAGCTAGTAGTATGCCGGAGACTATACAAACATTCATGATTTTATGGTTATGGTTTGCATCTTATGCTTTACAAGGCAAAGGTAACCACTTCATGTTCTCTATTTTCTCAAATCGTGTTCTAATGTCTCTATTTTGAGCACATAAACATGACATCTTGAGGCACGAGACTACCGTTAAGCTTTTAATTTCGCTCAAACTATAGTGGAGAGTTTATCATGTTCATACAAGATTTTATCTATGCATTTCGCGATTGCATCGGAAATGAAATATCATAACCGCAAAGATTATTTTATTGGTTGCATACCCTGTTATTCTGTAGTAAAAAACAGTAGTCAAAAAACAGAAAAATACATATTGGTATTGGATTTCAAACTATCATGTTCATACAAGATTTTATCTATGCATTTCTCGCTGATTGCATCGTGGAAATGAAATATCATAACCGCAAAGATTATTTTATTGGTTGCATACCCCGCTATTCAGAAGTCAAAAAAAAGAGTCAAAAAAAGAAAAATACATATTGGTATTGGATTTTAATTGTGCTATAGGCTAATGCCTCAAGTGACGATCTCGCTTTGAGCAAAACATTATGGCACGACAGGAAGTTTTATCATTTTAGTCATGCTTTGTTTGTCTTATTAGCATTATTGGTTTGATTAAATTAGAAGCGCTAGCACAACCACTCGGAAAATATTAAAACCGGAAGCACATGAAGGAAGGATGTGTTGCATTAATATAATTAACGAATAATATTAGAACAAGAAGCATATTATGGAAGGACATGGTGCATTGTAACAAAGAAAAATGAAGTAGACTGAAATAATTTATGGAAATGGACCTTAACATGAAGGATGTTGAGATGTAGACTCTTTTGATTCATGTATTATAAGGATTTAAGCACAACAAGAAAAAATGTCATAAGGGATAAATACAGAGGCATGGCATTAACGTGAATAAATGCAGATCTCCATATCGCCTCGACCTTTTGGTCGAGAATCGATAAGTTCCAAAGCCCATGGTTTGGAATTCAAAGTCTTTGGTCAAGGCTTTGGCAAGTATATATTCTCGTGACTTCAAGATGCTAGTTCAACTAGTATGAGTCTTGGAGATCCCGCTCTAAGTAATAAAGTCCGCTTGCATGAACAAAGTTTTTCGGCAGTCAAATTTTGTTTTGATTGATACGTTATTTCTAGAAGCACAATAAACTTTCTCAAAATATGGAACATATGGATTTTCTCGCATGGAAAAAGAAAAAGATTATAATATCATAATCGAACAATTCTTCTATTTTGAGCAGGAAGAAAGCATGAAGGATAAAATTATGTAGTAGCAGACTCACCAACAACCAGAAGAACCAAATGCGCATGGCGTAGATCGAATGTTGTAATATACTACAAGAAGTCAGAGACCAACCGCAATCCAACAGAATCGGCCGAGCACGATAATCAAAGTGTAACACCAAGATCACAAATTGCCCTTGAGGTCCTTCTCATACCTAATGAGCACAAAATGTTCATTTGAGGCATCCATATTCTAGGTAAATGTGTGTTTTCTGTGAAATATGCAATTTTCTTTGAAGATTTATGCAGATATATGAGAGCAATCTCAGTATCATTATACTAACAAAGTATGGCCTTTGGCCAAAGCAAGCAAGCCTTCGGGCATATATGTGATTATAGCACAAATTGAACTGTACCTTTGTGCATAGTAACCGTGCAAAAATTGGCCTGTAACCCATATCATGGTATTACACTTCATAAAGAATATACAGTATACAACTGCTGTTTACAGCTGCTGCAGCTCTGGAATTGTACAATCTGATACAAGACCTCATCATGATAGGGTTTAAGCAGATGACATCCGGATTATAGTATGCAAAATGTCAAGAATGGAGCTTTCCATGAAATTAAGTTTGATCCGAGAACAATCTTATGTGTGGAGCTTAATGCATACAAAACCTCTAACGCCATCTATCTATTAAGGGTTGCAACAAAGTACGTGATAGGGGATCCTTAACGATAGGGATCCTCCCCCTCGCCCCGCCTCGCCTTAAGGTGTCGCCTATCTCCCGTAGGAGGTAGGGTTTAGCTTATATATATATATATATATATATATATATATATATATATCAAATTAATGATGGTTTTGCCCAAAGAAAAAGCTTAGAAGGTAAGTTAAAAAAACCTATCTTAAGATTGCCCCAGTTTTATCCGTGATTTGTTCCTTGAACCGAGATTTGTATTTAAGAATGTGGCCATCTTTGGCCTTGGCCATTTGCATTACCGGACTTGGTGAGGGGGCACTAATGGTCGAGATTCGCACTTTCGGACCCCTTGTGCGATATTTTCTCAAGGGAAAATGCAGACGATAAGACATGGCACATGCTAGGTTATTCTAGCTAGCCCCGCCATGATGTGCGTGCATTTCTTGATATTTCTATATCCGAGGCCTATAAATGCATACACGATGATGATGCATGGTGATGGGGACTCGGGCAACACATGACCAATCTACTTGGAAGTGTGGTTAAAAATTAAGTATTGTACTTTGATCGATTAGGGTAAATTTGTGCATTCCGAACCCGCTTTGGAGCATAACAAATGCACGACAACAAGTGGGATTAAACAAGGAGCAGAGCAACATGAAATTAAGCATGTACCATGGGTAAAGTGAGACACCAAGGTAAGTATATGTTTTGCAACTAAAATCATAGTAAGTCTACGATAAATGGGCCATTATATGAGCATTTTGGTGGGCATCAAATTAACTTGAGCTTGTGGACTATGTAAGTTGTGATTTTGGCATCCTGATATATGTGTAGAAATATGGCAAATCTATGCCAAGCTAATATGGCACTTTTTGCACATTGGAATTATAGTTTGGAGCCTTATGAGTCCGTGATAATATTGACATCCTTAGTCCGCATAATATGGCACCCCCTAACACACCAAATTATCGCTGAGAACCTTCTAGTAATGGCTATAGCTGATTTGGCAGATACCCCATACATAAATAATTGTGGAATAGCCTACACCATTTACCATGTGTGATCGACTTGTTTGTTGGGATGGTTAAAATCTTGATTGCAACCGAATCGCAATAGGATATACTCTAGCATTCTATGGCTAATACATGACAACACATGGAACAAAAACAAGGAACAAAGAGCAACATGGAAATTAAGCAAGGTTGTACCATGGGCCGGCAACATCAAAGGTGATTATACGTGATTACTAAAATCATAGTAGTCTAGAGTGGATTGACCATGGTGACAAAGCTTTTTGAGTATGGTAAGGGGCATACCAGTAACCGCATTTGCCCCGGGATTTTTAAGCAACGTTGGCTCACATTGTGTAATTGGTGCAATAGGATATCCATTTGTTAGTGGAACATTTAATATTTTATAGGATCATAGCTAACTAGGGTAGAGCCGTGATGCATATTTCATTTAAAACCATGGAACCATGGAACCGTAATGGGCATAATATGCACATGTGTTGGAAAGAAACAAGGCATAAACGCGACAAGGGTTCGCGACAAGGTTTTCCTCATTGCCTCGATCGGTTTCTACTCGATCCGAAGTGGCAAACTAGCATGAAGCGATCTCCACAACTTCACATCATGATTACGCTCCTCCGTCCTTTTGAGCATTCTGACAAAAATAAATAGGAAGGACGGAATATCACGACACATCATGCAAATAAGTGGAGTTCCGGTTTTTGGCGAAAAGGCATACGGGCTCTAGATATGGCATGCATTCTTTAGATAACTTTAGACAAAGATGGCTGCTCAACCTACCGATAAAACGATTTAGCCAAAAGTGATATACAGACCGATGCGTGAAGTATTAGACTTGCTATATGTAAGTTGCATACTGCTTGTTTGCTCGGGCCTCAAACGCCAACGGCAAAAGCATACTAGGGCGAGAACTTATCAATCCGGATCGTGAGGAGCCGAATTGATCCCCAATGCCTTATGTAAAAAGAAGGGGAAAGTGTGGCACAACCCAAAGAAAGTATTCCTTATCCCGGATTCTTTGAAAAATGTAGGTCATTGGGAGATGTCCTCTTGTCGAAAAGATGAGGGAATTGTGAAATACATCTCACAAAAGGCGGGGTGCACTAAGGAAGCCGGTGAATCAAGCATTAGCAAAAGTTGCGAGAATCGATGAAGTACATATCATGGAGGAACCAATAATGGAGGAAACGGACGAGGACAACACGTAAGTGGAGCTCCTACTAAATCAGTCCATTAATTTTTTTTTAGCAATTAGGATTAAGCGGGCTATATAAAGAGAGGAGGGCTGCTGACCTTTTAGTAGACCGTTTTACGCGTTTCAGTTAGTAGACTTGATGTACAATTTTAAATAGAATATAAGCGAGAACTAAACATATCTTTATGGACTTGGTGGAGGATTTACTGCTCGTGTGCACACAATAGTGGTGTGGCTTTTCGCGGCGGACCATGGCGGATAAGTGGTACATACTTGGTTTGTCAAAAGGTAATAAATTTTCGCTTTGAAAGCCATATTTAAGCAATCGGCGAAATAAGGGGAATAGGCATGCATGCCAATCGAGGACGGCCGGTACTTCTACCCCATTAATGGGCGAAATGTGTAGTTCCCACGATTTCATTCTTGACTCATAACCGGTAATTAACATGATCTAAAATAGCTTATGCCATAAAAAGAGGAGGGAGGGCGACGTTAAGTAGACTAATAACAGTTGGATACACAGTTTACGAAAAGCATGGGAACATCAAAACTTGGTCACAAAACTTGGTCCCTAGGGCAATGTCGACGTTCGAGTCCATTGGGCGAGACGCATCACCTTCCGGGAGGGGAAGTTGCCCATCCGCCACCGAGGCCTTCGGAGAGGAATTTTGGGGCAAGCCGCCCGGGTGGTTTTAGGGTCCGTGCTCAAGTCAACACCACCCCCCACGCCAAGACATCGCAAGGTCCTAGTCAAATCGACAAGGATAGAGCCTCCAAACGTAAACCCTATGAGTTGCCGTGGTTCTAGCGGGGTTTGGCGTTTTGGGTGCCGAAGTTTTGGTCTTTGCACTTGGGGCGTGGCCGATCACATGCAGTTGAGAAACGAAGCAAGGGAACTGGCGGAATGGAGTTTGGACTGTACTCCCTCCCGTTGTGGCGATTAGAAGTCAAGGGCAGCTTTTGCGGTAGCAAGACATTAAGTAAATTCGTAATTAATGCATAGTACGGACTTAAATTCTGATTTTTGTCGCCTAGCTTCCTAAGTCATCGCCAACATACAGCCAACTTTCAAAAATTTTGGATATGGTTTAGATCAAATAGTTTGCACTAGAAACGGTCCCGGCAGCTGTTGTTGGGCGCCGAAATGGCACACTTGACCAAGTCAAACAAGGCCAGGACCTTGCAAGGCCTCCTCATTAGAGGGGAGAGTCCAACCCCGGAGGCGAGCCCCAAAAGCTTCGGGAGAGCCTTTCCTCGGCCACCACGCCCGTGCGCGCTAAAGACCACACGGATCTCGGTTCCCGTCCCCGGCCGTTGAATCCTTTGTTCCGGAACCTGGTCCGAGAAGGTCCAAAAAATCCAACATCCGTCCGGGATAAAAAATCAAACCCATGAGCGCGTCAAGCGGCGGTTAGAAACCAAAGTGTTTTGTCGTTTTCGGACATTGCGGAACTCGAAATGCCGATCGACTTAATACATCGTCCGAATGCTAACATTACCCTAGGGACCAAGTTACGTCCGGTTTTGCAAAAGAAAGAAACACTTACGCCCTACATTGGCAGAGATTCAATGACCACCTCTAGGCCAATTGACTACGGTGTGTTGCACATGAGATAGTTTGGCTTCTTAGAAGGGGTGGGCTTCTGGCCTGCCCTTGGTCCCTAGGGCAATGTCGGCGTTCGGTCCATTGGCGAGACGGATCACGGCTCCTAGGGAGGGGAAGCGCCGTCCGCCGGGCCTTCCGGAGAGGAATTTTGGGGCAAGCCGCCCCGTGGTTTTAGGGTCCGTTCACGGCGCCAACACCCCCCCACGCCAAGACACTACAAAGGTCCTAGTCAAATCGACAAGCATAGAGCCTCCAAACGTAAACCCTATGAGTTGCCGTGTTCTAGCGGGTTTCGCTTTTGGGTGCCGAATTTTGGTCTTTTGCACTTGGGGCGTGGCCAATCACATGCAGTTGAGAACGCCAAGCAAGCGGAACCGACGGAATGGAGTTTGGACCCGCACTCCTCCGCTGTGGCGGTTAAAGTCAAGGCCCGCTTTTGCGAAAGCAAAGACATTCTGTAAATTGTGAATTAATGCATAGTACGGACTTATTCGACATATTCTGATTTTTTGTCAGCTAGCTTCCTAAGTCAGCTAGCTTGTTGAGATAAACTACATCTTCGCATGTTGGTAGGGTATTAGTTCTCATAGCAGGGGACAAAATTAAATATATATATATATATATATATATATATATATATATATATATATATATATATATATATATATATATATATATATCAGTATATATATACTAGTAATGGTGCCCAGCGTTGCTGGGCATAAGTCCAAAGCTGGCAAATGTTTTGGCCACAATGAGAAAAGCGTGCATCCTAAATAAGTGATGTGATCTTTTGTTGGTTCTCACCACATAACTCATGTGGTCTTTTGTTAGTTCTCACTGTATTTGAGAATAAATCGGTATGTGTCTGACATAATCAGTGACAAATGTAATTTGAATAGTCTTTGCTTTATCTTAATCAATGGAATTGCTCCTAAAAAACAATTCACACACATGTTTCATGTTTATTGTTATCTTTAGTGAGTTTATAACTGGTTTCCAACTTTTTGGTAAATGCGTGCAATGCAGAGTTATCCAAGGCCGTTAGAACTTCTTCCGTCACTTTGCATCATGCAAAAGCAACAAAAATTCTATTTACAAAGGACATATCCTTTAAGTTTAAGAACGTTTAAAAGTCTATATTTCCAAAAAGTTAATAATTTAGCAATGTTAATTTTGCTGAAAGCAACTTGCCAGCAATCTCAATCGGTTAGGAGTTTGTCAAAGTGCAGCTATTGTGTATGCATAGAATATTAGTAGGCAGGTCGATAGAATTAGAGATTGTAAAGGGGATGGATGGATAGTATTTTAAAGTCATGCCACATTGGCATGACTTGAACCCATGATAGGCAATGTTGTTGGCTTAACAGTTTCACCATCTTATAGAGGTGGCGCCATGTCATTTATCTGCATCTTTAATATCTCTCATGCTTCAATATCAACTGCGAAAGCTTGGAGATGAAAACCTGCAATCTGCTACGAAAGAAATTGTTGGACAAATTGAATTCTCGAAGTATTGAACATATCATGATATTGGGAGGTAAGTCAACATTTAAGCTATTGGAAGCTGGATTTAAAGCATTCAGATCTCTCAACTTCCCTAAATCTTTTCGAATTGCACGAAATAAAGCATTACAACTTAAGTCTATTTTAGGCAGATTGATAAGACTACCAAAATGGGCAGGAAAAGAACTTACCATGAAATTAAAAGATAGATTAAGAGATGACAGGCTAAAGCATCAATACATCCAGTAACATTGTTCATGGACAAAGAAAGAATTTTCAATTTAGAAAGCTATCCCAGTGAGTCTGGGATGAAATCATAAATAGAGCATAATGGCAACCAGAAAGCTCACCGAGCCAAACAGGTACGGAATCATGGCATAGGCTCAAATATCATCCTGGATTAAGAAAAAACGGAAGAAAGTAGAACATAAAAGAAACGTGAGAGAGACACCCTTCTCTAGTAAACAAACTACATTGCCCCATCATTCCAGCATGGTAACTGAAGCAAAGGAATCAAAACCCATTGGCATGGTAGGAACTGTAGAAGCTGGGCTGGAACCCATGGGCATTACAAAACAGGATTAAATGATATTGGATTAATGGCTGCCACAGAGATTCCTACTGGTGCAGAGATCAGATTGATGGTTGTTACAGAGGCTCCCGCTGGTACAGAAACATCCAAGCCTTCAGAAGATGAAGCCGAGTCTGCATAGTTGATGTCAATGTCCTCTTCTATTTTTTTATTTACTGCAGGCACAGATGCACCTGGCTTAGAGCCCCATGCTGCAGCCGCATTTGCAGATGTAGGCATGCCAAATTTAAGGCCACTGCCTTCTAGAAGCTCGAAAATGCCCTTGTCTTTGGCCAGTTGACATTGTTATAATCTAGACACCAGTGTACATGCACAAATCATACCTAATTCAAACATGCTCTGAAAGAATCAGAATGGAAGAATATATAATGAAGGATTTCTTTCTTTGATTTCTTATGGAAATGAATACCTCGGTTGAGGGGATGCCAAGTGCTTTGGCAGCAGTTAGGAAAATATCAAGAGCAGGCTTCAACCTCTCAATGTTGTCTGCTGAAACGATAGCGTCAAAGCTGTAAATGCAAACCACTATATGAACAGAAGCAATAGTGGAAAGAAATCGACAAATTCACAATCATAAAGTAAATCTACACGGGAAGCTAAAAATATTATCATGCCAACATCATTGATTCCTCAATCCACGCAAGATGCTCTAGATTCTTTATATACAACATGGTTTGAATTCGCTATAAGCTATAAAGGAACCAACATGGGCAAATACAATAAAGCTAATAAAAAGATAACAAAGCAGAAGCCAGAACCTGATCAAAGACGTTTGTTACTCTTTTCTTGTTCAGTAAAGAAGTTGCTGTCTCCATAGAGGTTGTTTGCTACCTTGATTTTCTTCAACATCTACTTGCTCTCGTAGCACCACTTCAAAACCATGAAACAATCCTTGTGCACATTATAAAATGGAAATGGGCTGCTTCAGATAATCCGATTTAAAAAGACATCTCACAGACTTCGCAGTCATTGGAAAATAGATCATTGCTCTCCTGCATTAATGCTGCCAGTTGTAGCACCACTTGAACATGAAACAATCCTTGTGTTCTACACACCTGCATTAAAACAATGCAATCAAACTTAATCATGGAAAGGCTGCTATTGCCCTCCGCCATGTTCATATATCCCAAAGAAGGCTTGAAAAAATTGGACACAACCACAAAAGAAACTATCTTATAGATTGCAAAATAAAGCCTGAGATTTTACCTTCTGAAACTAAAGGTAGAAGAGTAGAAGATATGTCACTGGAGTTCCTAATATCATATTTAAAGCAGCAAGATTTAAATAGAGTCAGATTATAAAGATGTGCATGGTTGCTTGTAGTCTCTGCTGCAAAAGTCTGGTAGTGAATGTAAATATTGAGGGATTCACAATCAGAGAGATACAAAGTAAAGTATCAAAAATCTGGAGACATGTGATATGCATACTTCGACTCCTATGTGGTGCATAAAGACGTGGAGGTGCAGGCATTATGCAACCAAAACATAGCAATTCGTTTTCGTAGTGGCAAGAAAAAATAAATCGTATTTGAAACATATGGTTGTGGACCTACGAAGAAGCTGGAGCCATCAACTGGAGCCTGAGACCCCATAGCCAAGCAGAAGGAGTTCTGCCATATCTGTAGATGCCACAGTCGCGAAAGCTGAAGCCTGAGCCACCATCGCTAAACAGGAGTTCCGCAGAATCTGTAGATGCCATACTTGCCAAAGCCCATTGTTTGTTTGATTTTTTAAGCCAATCTGCATCCTCTCCCAACCAATCCAGAAAGGCCATAGCATGCCTGCTTGCTCGTTAGGGTTATAACGGAAAGGGCCATAAGCCGAATAAGGTTATAACAGAGAAGGGGCTGCCCAGCATGTGGATATGGAGGAATGCGGTGCCCAATCTGCCATCCTTCTGCTCGTTGCGGGATAAAGAGAGAAGAAAAAAAGATAGTTTTGTTAAGGGGCAATCTTGACCGTTAAACAGAGAGAGCGAATCTCATCCGTCCGATTTAGGGCGTGGTCCATTACTTGCACTAAAACATTATAATATAAGATAATTATTAGGAGTGGCTTCCGGAATGTTCCATTATATATCAGCCGTCAGATCCCGGCCGTCCGTTTGCTCCCACGCGATCTCAGCCGTCGGATGTGGTGGCTTCCGGAAGGTTCTTGGCGGGGATGTGGTGGCTTCCAGAATCTCCTAAAAATTCTAGAAGATGACAAGAAATTCTAGAACATTCTTCAATGTTCTTCAATGTTCTGAATGCTCGTATATATACGATTATTGAATATCGAGATTATTTTGACAGGTACGGTGCTGGTGGTGGCGCTGGCTCTCCCTTATGCTCTGCATATTTTCCAGCTTGGAGCTATAGTATGGAGCTTTTTTTGTCTTTTGACGCCATTGATACGGTGGTTCTGTAATATTTTTGTTGGCTTTAGCCAATATTTTGTTGGCAGCTGCCATCACTTTAAGCAAAGTCTTTACGCCGGATTTTCTTCTTCAAACAGAGTGCATGAGATCTATGGTAAAGCATCTTAAATAGTATTTCTATTTTCTAGAACAGCGGAGTAAGGGCGAAAGTGGAGAAGGCATTTTTGGCTATGGCGCCTGATAGGGCTGTGGATTCGAAGCCCTCAACTGCAAAATCTCTCTAAGGCACTCGATTTTTGCTCTTTAGATGTAATTTTTTATGCAAATAGCTATGATTCCTCTGTTTTTGCTTGCAGGAGTTCATAGGAGGAGTTCATAGGAGGGATTTCAACTGGAAAAGGGTGCTTAAATCCAGCATATCCGTTGAACTGAGTCACAGGTGGTTAGGCAACGACCAGCTATGGATCCGGCAGCCTGATGGGTCGACCACAGTAGTCTGATCTTTGCCAGAACTGGCCGAAATTGCCTGTAGGTTTATCTCTGAGCATTTGCAATATAAATTGAATCTCTGTGCATGCCTTCGGAAGCTGGATCGGAGAAGGAAATATTAGCCCTGACGATTTTTCGTCAGCCCATACATGGCTCCAAGGTAGAAATTGAAAGATTGATCTTACTTTTTAGTTATGTTTAAAACAGATTCGAATCGTATCTTTCTGAACAGGGAAAAGCAACAGTATAGGCATATGATGAAGCGACCACAGTAGGCTAGGCATAACCAGTATTGCCCAATTTTGACCTGACTGTTTCTATATGCATAAGATACTGGAATAGCATTTTTTGTTTGGATGGCAGTTTTGGAAATTCAGGAAATTCACATTCGACATCTATCAAATCGGCATTCTTCTTACTTTTTTCTTCACTAGATTACTTGCTTTTCTCGTTCTTCAAGCCGCTGCCACATCAATCCAGCCTCAACTTGGAAGTGTGTGCAAAAGATCTCCATGGACTTTTCCCATTCAAGTGGTTTAGTATTGCAAACGGTTGATGTGTAATGTCATTTCATGAGCTAATAGTTTCTTTTGGTGAAGCATATTAGTAGCGGATTATGGGAATTTTAGGCTTTCAGGTACTTTATTTGATTGTAAGGCAACTATCTTCTAATCAAGAACTGACTAAATATATCCTGTTTTGAGATTTTAAGGGGCATTAATCTTGCTAGCAGTTGCGCCCATCCTGTTTCTCTTGCTCGGCTTCATGCTTGATGAAACTCCGGTTACTGTTCAAGACATCAGAGGAAAAGTTCTTCTTTTACACAGATTCAATCAATGGCCTTGGTTTTTCAAAGGTTTGTCTTGCAAGAATGACTTTTATGCATCCACCATAAACCACGTATACATGGGAATGATTGTATGTGCAGGAATTCATTCGGATGATTTATGCATTCGCATCAGTGGGGTCACTGGTAGGAGCTATTGTTTACCAAAAGATCTTAAAGGAATTTCCTTTCAGGTCTCTTCTTGCTTCAATCACCCATTTCAACAAGAAGATGCATATTCCTCATTATATTTTTGTCATTATCGACGAAAGCCTCTTTCGGGGAGTTAACCGGCTGAAGTGGGTCCCATTCTTTGTTCTATGCTCCAGACTCTTGCCCTTCAGAGATCAAAGCCACATTTTTTGCATTGTTGGTGTCCACTGATCGCATTGAACTCATCTTGGCTTCATTTGGTGGTGGGCTTCTTTTGAAAGTATTAAGTCAGGGGTGGTGATTTGAGAAATTTGTGGTTGGCTGTTCTCATAAGAAGTGTGGTAATGCTGTCTCCAATGCTTCTATATCGGTTATTTCCTACCAGCAATGCCAGCACCCAGATTCTTCCCCCAGATGTAGCAGCTAAAAATATTGATAGAGTTAATGATACAGAGGATGAAAATATTGAATTGACAGTTCAGAATGAGATTATTTGAATATCCTAATTAGAATTATTCATGGCAGTAACAATCATAAAGATCAAATTGCAATAGTTAAATACACTTGATCCTGTATTTGCTGTCACAGAAGTCGTGAAAGTCTAACAGCGTTGTTAATGAAGATACGGAACTCCATATTTACATGTCCCAACTACGGTTCATAAACTCCTTCACAAAGCTTGGAATAATATTCTAAATTAAAATGCAACAAGAAGATGCACAAAACCTGTTTTCAGTTATGCTCCTTTAAATGATAGAAGCTCCTTATCCTGGATGTCTTTGGCGCCTTGATACAGTCGAAAACATCCAACTGCTAAAATTTATGAGATATTTATTGTCTGCCTTTTTTGTCTGAAGAATATCCACAGCAAGTATTATCAAAAATGGACACATCATAAAAAATAGGCACTAATATAATATTAAGACTTACGCTTTGTTTTCTTAGAAAAACAAGTCCCGAGTAGGCTAGACATCACGGCATGGCTTTTTGTGAAACAAGGAAGTGGTCCATACCTCTTGCAACGTAAATCATAAGAATGTCATGCAAAGGGCTTTCCCTTAGGAATTTAACACATTGCATCTTGCATGCTAAAAAGTACACCTCCTTTTAAAAGATAAAGCTAGATAGAAACTTATTTAAAAAAATAATTTTGCATAGTGAACATTCAACAAGCCAAATGACACAACAATTATGTGACAAAAAAGGACGCTAAAGCAATTTAAAAAGGACGCCAACAAGATGGAGACAATTATTTTTTCTCAAACACCACATTAAAGTCTATGGTTAAGCCTCCCAATGTTTATGGGACTTCCAACATTTATGAAGCACCTAATGGGGCAACCAATAACCATTGGCCCCCAAATAATTTTGGAGATGTCAATAGGTATGAAGGGTGTTAGTTTCGGAGCATTACCTATGTGAATTGCAGCACCGTTAGGCCCGACAAGATGAAGACAATGGTTTTTTCTCAAACACCACATTAAAGTCTATGGATTAAAGTCTATGGTTAGAACTCTTAATGTTTATATGGTTTCTTAAACACCATTACCTATGTGAATTGCAGCACCGCTAGATCCAACAAGATAAAGACAATGGTTTTTTCTCAAACAACGCATTAAAGTCTATGGTTAGGCCTCCCAATGTTTATGGGACTTCCAATATTTACGAAGCAGCTAATGGGGCAACCAATAACCATTGGCCGCCAAATGATTTTGAAGATCTCAATAGGTATGAAGGATCTAATGCACATTTAGTTTCGGAGCATTTGATGGTAACAATATCAATAAGAAATGTAGATTCCAGCTACTTAAATCATGAGCATCCCAATTTTTTATTGTTCAAGTTATGTTAATTCATGTGTCAATATTAATCTAAAGAAACCTAAGAGAATCTAAGGGAATCTAGTTGAATTTAAGGGAACCGTCATATATCCTTCGAAAATCTAGGGGAATGTTTTGAATCTAAGTAAATCTCATTAAATCTAATGCATTTATCGTTAAATCTTTCAAAATTTAGGCAATCCTAGATGGAATATTGAACAAAATAGGAGAATCTTTATAGAATCTAACGGACCTTGGCAAAATCCAGGAATTCAAGGCAATCTAAAGGAATCTTAGGATAATCTTTGAACATTACCTTTTAGAACCTAGAAAACTTCCCAAATAATTTTATGGAAACTATGAAAATTTTGAAAGAATCTTTAAAAAATTAGGAAAATCTTAAAAACATGCACTGCCTAGAACTTGCGTCGTAGGAACATACTAAAATTGGAATGTGCACCGTAGGACGTGCTAAATTTATATATATATATATATATATATATATATATATATATATATATATATATATATATATATATATATATATATATATATATATATATATATATATATATATATATCAAATTAACCTGCGGTTTTGCACAGTTTAAGTTGCAGTGGCAAACGGAGATAACCTTAGTTAGGTTTTTAGTGCTGCAGGAACCAGGATAGCAATAAATGGCCTTTGGGTAGCATGGTTATTTAGGATGCAGAATGGAATTGAACCAAAGCCCTGGTCTAGGCATTAGCCTGATGGAACAATTTCTCATTTTGGCAAATGTGGACATAGGACCATAGTATATCAAATCAACCCGCGAGTATGCACTGGTTCAGTACTTGAGGCTTATGGCTGTACCCTATGATATTGTTTTAGGAAGTGTAGGAACTTGTATGGTAATAATAGACCCTTGGGGTTATGGAATTCAATAAGGCTGGGTATGATTTAAATAAAGCACTTCAAGTGAGAGAATACTTGGGCATTTTGTAGCAAGTATTAGTATGGCTTGTCCTTTTAAAGATGCAGGCAAGGGTTTGGATAGTAACAACTCAAGTCGGATGGAGCATTGTCACGGTTCAGCAAGTGGTATAAAAATAATAGAGTATAGTGCACCTGGATCAAATGGTAGGGTTTGAACATGGTGTGACCTCTGTGACCCACTTAAATAACAAAAAGGTAATTTGGCTGGCTGATATATGGTGATATGTCTGGGGGTAACCATGCCCAAAATTAATTGAGTGGCTCCACTCGCAATAAGGTAACACTTGATATTTATTCCCTGGAAAATTCGTAAGTATGGGGTATTATGCTGGATGCATAAGTGGCCACGTATACCTTGTCCAGTAATATATATCAATTTAATAGCATATGAATCCCAAGGTTCCACTCACAATAGGATCTAACTTTCCTTGGTGGCTAGCTATAATATTTGGCGGAATATACCTGAGCTTACGTTGACCCACTTAGGGTTAACGAATGAGGTAAGCTGTAAAACTTTAGGGTTGCTCAAGAATGAAAGGAAAAGGGTTTTACAGCAGGGAGATTCCGGCAGTCCGATGCATGATTGCTGGTGCCGATTTGTCCAGCCACAAGATGATACATACGGAATCCGGCATTTGATGGAAACGAATGGTAAGAACAAAGCTGGCATCTCCAAATGTGGAAAGAAGCCGTCTGGGCAGTTCCACTGCTAAGTTTGAGCTGGTTTACATGGAGAAAAATAGAGGAATGGTGGTCGGCTGAGCATAATAGCGATTAGGGAACAAGAATAGCACGGTTTGGTCGGGACAAATGGCCTATATAAAAGGTAATGGCAGGAGCAGGGCCTGCATTTGGCTGCCAAAGGGGTTGCATGCAAGCAAGCAGAATGGCAAAGGCGCTGCATCCGGCCCGGATCCTGGCGGCGCCATCATCAATGGAGAGCGGGTTGGATCTTGCAGCCTTATGCAAGAAAGAGGGTGAAGTCTTAGCACAGCCAAGTAAGGCATTTCTGATCAGAATAGTGGAGAAATTTAACCTTAATGGTGCTCCTACAAGTAAGTTGGGTGAAGGGATAATGAAGTACGTTTCACAAGATGTTGGTGGCGCTAAGGACACTCCTGATGCAAGCATAAGCAACGTGACTGATTCCTTTGGGATACAACAGGATCAAGAAAATGAGGAGGACGAGGAAATCGAGCTTCTACTAAACCAGGTTCTTTATTAAATGGTTTGTAGATTAATTGGCTAGACAGAATAACTGGAAATGTACCCTGACTAATTTGATTAAAGCTTGGCTAATTCTGAGCATAAATAATTGTTTAAACTGGTGAAGGGCGTTAAGCCATGTTGAGACCACTGCTTACCTGCTAATCCCTATCAGTGTTACCCATTTTTGGCTAATATTTGGTTGGTTGGATTGCAGGTAACCGGTCTTACATCTCCAGCTTTCTTTCTGAATTTTGGATGTTTGGAGACTTGCTGATACAAAAGGAAGAACAAGCAGGAGATAGCTTAAAGACCATACAAACTATTCTGCTATCGTTTTAATTTTGATGCATTCTATCTTTTCATAAGAAAGGTAAACTTTATGAATTTTTCATACTCTCAAAGACTACTGCATTGTGGCATGATGGATACGTTTGCTTGAGACACTTAAAACAGTAAGCCTTTACTGCTGATTTTTTGAAGTTTAAGGGAAGCAACAATCAGTCTTACCTTTTATGGTTTTTGTTAGTCTTTATTTTCTGGTTATCTTGTGGAAAATTTGGGAAATCCAGTATACTGAGGAATATAATTAATGGTAGCATTAGGCTCTGCTTTAAAATATGCATTACATGCATGTTAAGTATTCAGCACTTTTAGAATAATCGAATATGATTTTAGTATGTTTCGGCATGGATTTATGATTGACTGTTACTATACTGATTGGAAAGATTAATAGTAAAAGGACTATAATGAATTTAAGTCTGTTTAGTAGTACCATTAAGGAAACATAATGATGGATTCTATAGGAAATTTGGTTCGGGTATGGATAAAGGCTGTGACGTGTGCTCCATGGCAAAAAATTTTATTCCCATTGCATTTTAGCTTGTGGCTTGCCAAATTATTTAGTCAAATAAACCTAGGGCATTAAATGCTTGGGTCTGTAATGTGGTACGAAATATGGTGAGTATTTTGTAAGCTCGGCAGAAAATATAAGCATTATGACTGAAAATGTAGTTGATGGCGGCTGGCTAATAAAAATGCAGTGAGACTAAGTAAAATACTCTGTGTAATAAATGATAAAGATAGAATTAATGGACTAGGTATGCCTCACTGGAAGTGGCAGAACAGTGTGCCTTAAAAAAATAAAAAAGGAAACTTATAAGGCAGATTGGTATAATAGTAATAAACCTGAATTAAATGGATTGATACAATAGGACCTTTGTGGTATGAATAAAGTATGGTTTTGATGATATAAGTATAATATTTAGTCTTAATTCAAAATGAACATGATAGTAGATGATCTCCAAAGTTCCCCCAGTTAAAGTCTGGGGACTGATAAGTTCTTTGGCTTTTGACCGAGGAATGTCTTAGTCTTATGGCTAAGGCTAAGTATATATGCTATGATTTCAGGACATTAGTTTAACTAATGTGAACTTTGGAGATCTTAGTAGTATGCTCTATCTGTTATGGGCTATATCTGTTTAAATATCTGAACTGCATTTGGCTGAGTATTTTATACAAATGAGTTTCTCTAAAGAACTAACATCTTTCAGTATTTCAGGAGGGTAATATTAATGCAAAGGAATCAGCAATGGATCTCGGTAACCAGCATGCTAATGCAGCAACTGAAATATCGGACAGTTACTCAAAATGGGACAAGGAACTAGCGGAGATGGGTTATGGTTACTCTCGAATCATCCCACCCAATATGGCAGTTCAAGTAGTACTCGGATGCTTGTTGAAACCAGAGGTGCACAAATACCTTATAAAAAGAGAAGCATTTCTTGATGAAAATGAGATTTCAGTCATTACCTTTCTTGGCATAAATAATATGTTTGAATTGGTCAACAAGCTTAACATGGCAGGGAATGACTTGGTTGCATGCATGAAACTGATTGATGAAGTATATGAGGCCTTACCTACTGCACATGATGAGGCCGAAAGCAGGGAAGTGCATGATGTGCTCACTTTTATTAGATGCACCACTGCCTTAGAGATGGCAAATGAGTTCAAGGTCACTAATCCCAGAGTCAAAAATAAAAAAGTGGTCAGGGAGCTTCCTAAGGAACCTGAACCTGTCCAGCTTAGCAACTGCCTATTCAATATCAGCATGCTACCAGAAGATAAAAGACAAGCAATCATGAACAAGGGCAGCATTAGTGCAGTCCATGAATCTGTACGACAGGGCAGTAACCTGCTTGAAGATTATAATGTCAAGGCTTTAACACTAAGCAATTGTGGCACTTGCCCTGTTATGTCTGCCAGGTTGGTTGAGCTGCACGGAGTCAAGGTAAAACACGCCCTATGGGAAACTAAGAATTTGGGCATTCTGGCCCCGATCAGCATTGAAACATGGAAAAGTCTATGCAATATCACTGATGCAGAAATGGCGCAGGTGCAGAAGGATGCTGATATGTTCAACAGAAGGATTGGCAAAGAGGAATTGAGGCTACCATGCAAAAGCACCACCTTCTTTGGTAAGAAATGTAATAAAAATAATGGTATCTGGTTGGGACAGAAGGGCCATATGGCCAAGAAGTCAGAAGAAAGAGAGCCCTTCTATATTGTTAAACTCTGGAGGACTTTCTGCCCATTTCTCAAATGTAAATGTGATAAATTCAGCAAAAAGGAGGCAGGCGGGTGCAAGGATAATATCACCTGGTATGACCATGCTGTATGGTTTATGCTTAACAACACGCACATTTTGTGGCCTGAGGAAAGCTGCACTAGTAGATTCTGCCACTTTTACAGCATGATGAATACGAAACCAATGAGAAAAGGAGCCATTGCATTTCTGGCTTATCTAAAAGTCAGGGAAAAGTTAATTGAAATGACCTCCAGAATGGCTGAAAACAAGAAAACTGACTTCAAGGATGTGTTCGGGGATACAAAACTGGTTGATATCCTGGAAAAAACAATAAAAAATGTAAGTTTTATGGAGGAATTCCCTCCCTTGGATGCTGATGGAAATACTTTCAAGAGTACGTATAAGAGAAAAGCCCAAGTAATTGAAGAAGAAGAAATCAAGATTGTTATGCCCCCAAAACATGGTAAGAAAGGTGTGCTTACAAATACCCCTACAAATACTAGTGGTCTGGAGCAGGTATCTGATATGGAACCTGGCATTGGAGCCGATACGGGACATTCTGTCAGCAAAAGCCATAGCGGATACAGCAGGACTGAAGGGGTGGCTCGCACCAAAATCTCCTTCTAAAAATGTAAGTTTACATCAGTACTTCTAATAATGCAAATTTCATTTATGAATGGGTAGTATAAGCTGTAATAATGCTGATATAAAACGTAAAACGGTATATTAAGGCAAACTAACAAAGTAACATGACCTTAGGTCATAAAGTAGCCCTTATATAAGGGCCTGGTATACCCAGGTATACCCTGGTATACTCTTGACATATATGGCCAGTATCAGACTTCTGGAACCTCCAAACATACATGGCACTAGTGTCATGAAGGCAAATGTTTAGGTACTAACCGAGGGTAACTTTTTACGACAGGACAAGGATAGAATTTTGGTTAAAAAGGCGGAAGGTAGGTGGGCCATTAAAACCTACAAGTGTAAGGCAAAAAAAGCTTTTGTGCATTTCAGGTTTTTCTCTAAAGCAGTTGATAAGATTAAGTTTCAGAAGGCATTTTCTGAGATCATTTGCCATAACTTCGGCGAAGTAGGAGAGAAAATCATGGAGCATACAACCTTTGGTTGGTCATACACTGAAACACTGAAAAGTCTGCTATACAAACCAAAGCTAATTTTTGCCGAATCCAATATGGCTCCATGCCCATGCCATAATCCTTGCTTAAAGAAGTTCATCTCCTCCGATACAGGGCATATACGTACTACCGACCTTTCAATTGTACATAGCAAAGCCCTTAGAAAGTGGCTAGCAGTCGGACTAAATCACATCCCTGACAAGCCCTTCACACTCACAAAGTTTAAATCTGAGATGGTAAAGACAGTGGAGCAGTTCTTTGATATCCATAAATGTAGCATGAAAGGTCTATTCGATAACACATGTATTATGAAATCTAAAAAACAGATTATGGCCAAGACTGTTAAGCTAGCCAAGGAGTTTATTAAAGCAAATGCGCAGAACCAGAAGAAATTCCCTATCATGGATATGGCTGTAACCAAGAACATTGCCTGGTTAACTAGCAATTTGTACATCTCCGGTGTGGATAAAGCAGCAAATAATCCTTGCTTCATTTGCCCTAAACACATTAGGGAGCAGGCACTGCTTAGACTAGGCAGTGATGGGTCCCTATATAACATAGGGACCCACCCCACCTCCTGTATAAGTAAACTGTTATGCCTATATTATTATCTTTTTATTCACCACTAGTATTACTTCATACCTTAGTCCCCGTAACAGTTTGATCATAATGTTGATGTCATATCGCAGTCCAGGGAAGTCATTATCTCTAAGAGCCTTGTATAGGGTGCTCCACACATCCTTGGCTTTAAAACCTTTGTTGATGAAGTCCTTGACTAGATTGTGCGGATCCTCGGCGCTAGAAAGGGGTTCTTTGTGTACATATAAGTATGGTAAAACCTCGTGATATTAATACATTGCGGGCCATTTTATAAGGCCTACAACTATCGGCATGTACAAATTTGGGCGCTTTAAACGGAAGCTTGTCCCGGTTTATCATATCTCATGTGCAATATGTTCCAAACTCCACATTTAATATCTCAATGGTCATATTGAGGAAGTTTGCTTTTCTACCCTATTTGTATTAGTTTCCCAAAAGCGTCCAAGATTCCGGTTTCCTCCTTTATTTTAAGAATGTTTAGATCGTAGATGCATTCATTCCCATTTTTAGAAAACTTACCTTCAATGTTCAGATACTCCACGATGTAGAAACAATTTATCCCTATCGGTCATCAATATACTGTTTGGCGTCGGAAGGAGCTCGCTTCTGAAATTTTCCTTCATTGCACAAATTGGTAATGAACTTCAACTCATAAAATGCCAAATATAGATTACACCATGATGGGCTACAAAGGGAAGCCCATAGGAATTCCCCTGATTTGTCTCCATATACTATCACTCATTTTGAGAAAGCAGCATTTGAGAAGCCACTTATTAATATTACAAAAACAGTTCAGACTCATCAGTGTCCATTTTTTGCCTTTAGGGTTTACTTTCTTCCAACTTACCTCAATAGATCCATTTGGACATTGGGTGTACCACATATTATACTTCCTATTCTTCTCCAATTGATTAGTCCAAGCCAAATTGCATACACGTTCAATGATGTGACCGGATCTCATTCCCTCCCTCTATGGGTATGTTTTCATAGCATTTAGCTATGTCACACACAAATAAATCATAAATCTTACCTGGCATATTAACTGCAAGATCATATATTGAGTTGATTACCCAAGATGCCTTGATTTCATACTGTCCATAGCTGTTATATTTACTACAAGTCTTCTTACAAATCCCAGGCCATAAATCCAAAATGGTATTGAGTCCAGCTGCCACTAAAGATGCCAAATTAGAAAAAATGCTGTTATGTGCATTAGTGATCCACCTGTATTCCCTTTTGTGAGCTTTGTAGATACCTAGCAGATATGGTAATTCCTTGCTGTTATTGTTAAACTCTCCTACTAGGCTGGTGATGTCCATTTCAATCTGTTCTATGACCGAGAGTTCAGTGAATTCAGTCCTTACAAAGTCTGGACTTTCCAACCTTTTGTATGCTTCCGTCCTAATGTGCATAGGACATAAAAATGCAGGATTGTTAGCAGCCTTATCTACTCCGGCTATGTAGAGGTGTTCCTTAAGCCATTTAATATTTTTAATCACTTCTTCGTCATCAATAAGGAATTTAGCCTTGTATTTCCTATTTCTGTTAACTTCCTCCATGGCCACAATCTCAGACACCCTAAGAATCTCAGCTTTACATCTCTCAACTATATCAGCATCTATATCCAAGATTGCAAATCTATGCAAACTAAAGAATTGCTCAATAGTGTTTCTCAACTCTTTCTTGAAAATTGGTATAGTAAATGGGTGGTCGGGAATGTGATTAAGTCCCATGCTAAACATGTTTCTTAGTGCCTTGTGATGGACAATGCTGATATCAGTGGTTCTGATGTGCCCTATTTCCCGATCTATGAACTTTTTCAAAGTGGGGTTTCCACACGGACACTTCATGCCTTCCTTGTTGGCAAAAACCATTTTTGGTCTGTAGAACATGGCTTTTAAATTACCAACATACTTCCAACCAAATGTAGATTCATTAAAAATCTTGGTTCCTCGGTCTCCAAAATACTTCAAAAGCACTTGTTTAAAAACAGTGCTGAACTTAATCTTGTCCACCATTCTAGAAAAGAAGGTGAAATGAATATATTTTTTATTTTCTTTATCCCTATTTGTGACGAGAACCCAGTCCCCATCCTCATCAAGTGTAAGAATTCTCTTTATCTGTGAGACAAAGCAGTAATCTGGTCATGATCCCAAGGATCAGTAATATGTAATGCCTAAGTAGGCATTTGAGTGCAAATAAAATTTATGATGGCCCCCCCTTTTTTTAAAAAAAAACACTCTTACGTAACTTATTTGTAATTTACCAGTTAGCAAACAGTTCACACACATCCATTCAATTGTATATAAATGTCCAAAATATTCAACGTAATGATAACACTTACTTTATGAGATTGAGGTTGACTGGGGCCATAGCGTATTCCCTCCGTGTTGCACCATTGCATGCTTTAGTTACAGATCCGTCATCCGTGATGCTATTGTCATCCAGGTTTATGACATTGTTCTCACAAATTTCCGAGTTTCTTGACATAATAGACTCTGGTCTCATATATAACTTTGGTGGCATGATAATGGACCCATCAGGGCTATCAGGTTCACTGTTCCTTTTTCGTCCTCCATTGTTACAATTATCATTATTATTGCTGGATGTGTTGTTGCTCACTTGCTGCTTGCTGATCAGGAACTTGATTGGTTTTACAGTCTTTTCCAGTATGTCTGCCAGCTTAGTTCCACCAAATTCAGCACAAAGGTCAGCATTAGGATTGTCAGAAAATCTTATTGTCATCTTGATGAGGGTATCTCTGACTCTGAGATAACCTAACAGGGCAATAACAGCATTTTTGAAAGGTTTTGTAGACAATACTGATGAAAAGAAGGCAAACCTGACTGGAATTGCTTGCTCGGGCCATGCACTTTCAAGGTTGTTCATAAGATACCATATAGCATGATCGAGCCAAATAATGGTGTCAGGGCAGTCCCCATTGGCTTTGGCAATCTTGTCACATTTGCATTTGATGAATGGGCAAAAGGTCCTCCACATCTTTTTGATGTAGAATTCATGCCTTCTTTCCTCGCTTCTTGCCTGATGTCCTTTTTGCCCTATAAAGATCTGCTTACTGTTGCTACATTCCAGGCCCAGAGCCTTGGCTGCAAAAGGTAAAGTGATTTCAAGTTTATCCACACTTCGAATGAAATTGTCCGCATCATTGTAGGCCTCATTGAGTTCGCTGTCAGTAATGGAAGCTAGACTCTTCCATGCCTCCAGACTTATAGGTGCAAGCACTCCAAGATTCTTACTTTTCCATAAAGCCTGCTTGTATTGGCCGCCATGTGCTTCAACCTCTCTGGGTGTCATAATGGGAAATCTTCCACAATTGAAGAAGTGCAGCATACTGATAGGCAGCCTCTCCTCCTCAGCCTCATCAACAGGGGCTGGATTATTTTCCTGTACCATACCAAAGGCTGCTCTTTGTTCTTCTGTTAGCATGCTAACGCTAAACAGACAGTTTGATAGGTTAGCATTAGGTACAACTCGATTTTGTACAGCAGTATCCACCTTGGCCTTTTTTGAAGGAGATGCTGATGGGAATGTAAACTTAACTCCGTTTGCCCTTTCCAGAGCAGTAAGACCCTTGATAAAGATGCGCAAATTTGCTGTCTCCCTTTCCGTTGCATTGAACTGGATCATGGACAGTCTGCTATACACAGCAGCAATAAGATTTTTGCAGGTTTCAATGTTGTAATTCGCCTTCATAAAGTTGGATACCAAGGAAAGGAATCCAGACATCCCCAAATGTGTGATAACAGAACTGCTCATGCCATTAACTCCAATTTCCCATATAATGATATACTCATGCAGTTCCATATTCAGAATATACGCAATGACCGTCTGTACTGCCTGATTAGGAGCAGGGCTTGGTATTCGTCCATATCCAATGTTGATTAATTGTTGATACCATTGCGCAGCATTATTGATACCATCCTCTTTAACGTTGCGTCCAGGAATATGTACATCCGGATTTCCTTCCTACATATCACGTATAAAGCCATTATGATTATTGCCATAGTAAATAATAGAATAAAAAACAGTTTAAGCTGCTGCCCTATACTAAATACAAAGTGAACTGCTATGCATCAGCCGTTAATACCAGGGAGATGGCGAGAATGATACTTAATGCCCATACTGGTTAAACCAGTACCCTGAAATCTAAGAATATATACAAAGCCTATCCCTGAACCTCGTCTCAAAGACTAAGTACAAGTCTAGGCATCCAAAACCAGTCCAGGGTAACCTGTGACCTGGTCGGATTTATCAGTTCCTATTTTTATACAAGGAGAACATTAAATATCATTCCCAAACCATCTTCCTCATTCATATAGTATTCAATAATGGGATCCAATTAAACTACATGTAACTACCTTTTTCTTAAATCAAGGTGAGATGAAAATCTAGCAAATCTCTACCAAATGGTAGTACTTAACGGACTTAAAAGAAACTAAATGATTTGCTAGAGCCATATACAAGATATTCCAAATATGTGTTTTAAACAAAATTTTGGTGTTATCTAGTCATCCATCCATGTCCTGTTTTCCCTACTTGAACCATTAAAATAGAAAAATTATTTTTTAGAAATCAAATGCTGATACCCAACAGTACATGTTTATCCCTTGAGCAAGTATGCTACATTATGCTACTTTTATTTCCTTTCTTCCTACTAGAGAAATATCATACCGTATGCTTGAAAACAAGACCAAAATGCTGTCATATTCATGTTATTTCATGCTGTTTTTCATATGAACAGTACTTGGACCTTACTAATACACTGTTATTCAAACGTTCAAAGATAAAGCTCCACACTGTAGATATCTATTACTGCATAACTTCTTACAGCAAAACTCTGCCCTATAACTTAGTATTTCCATATGTTTCTTCTAGAAGTACTTTTACACGTTTTACGTGCTTTCATAAGTTCATTTCTGCTAGATGTGTATTTCAGTTCCTAAAGATATATTATTCCCATGTTTTACCTATTGTATCTCATCTCCACTAGTTAAAGTAAACAGAAACGACTGAATTAAGAGACAAAGGAAGGTAAGATCTTGAGTACCTTTGTTATCTGATACGTAGAACTAGAACGAAGAACTCAAAGTTATATGTCTTAGATTTTTCAGAACTTTAGAACATTATCATATCCGTTGTTTCTTCATGCTCTCAAGCTGAAATATCTCAAAAACTCTAAGCTTTCAGAATTCAAGACTTCAAGAACTCGAAATAAACGAAATACTAAATTATTAGGCAAAATAGTATAGAGTAAGTGTCGTCACTCCATTCCACTATTGCATTTGCAGCAGTAAGCCTTAGGAAAGTAATACGACCTGAACATCTTATAGATGAGTCTCATTTGCAGAAAAGTAAGATCATTTTTGCGTGCCAAAACAAAATCAAAGAAGGCTTTGTTGCTCAGTTTGCATTCTTCAGTGTGCTCCCTTTGCTTATGCACAAAAACATGAGGAAAAAACGAGTATGTAGATGAAACACCGGTTACCTGCAGCAAAAGAAATCAACCATTAGCCTAAGAAGGGTAAAGCTGACTTTGCTAGCGGAGTAGCGGTGGTGTTTTCATGGCTTAACGCCCTTCAACATTTACAGAAACTCAGTTAGATGAAAAGACTGAAGAAAAACAGCATATAGTTGAGATGTACTCCCTTTTTCACCATATCAGTGCACTCGTGGACTATTGTCCATACAAATCTGCTGTTATCACTAGCATAGAATGGGAGTAAATACGGTAAGGGCATTTTAAAGTTTTGGTTATGGTTAATTACTCAATCAGACATCCTACTTCAGAATCACGCTAACCATTTACAATCAAAGTGCAACAGTCTACTCCCATTTTCCCTTTTTCCTTGAATGCAACTATTACTGTAATATGAAAGTAAAGAACCTGATTCAGAGGGACTTCTCCATAAATGGATTCGTCAACTTGGCTTGCAACAATGTTGATATCACTACTAGGTACCGGGAATGTATGATCAAGAGAAGTGGAAGCATTTCTGCTTTTAGCCATAAGATCTTGAATACTTGGTGCCGCAGGCCTTTTGCCACTACTAGCTTTTTTCTTAGCTGTGATATCAATACCAGCCTTGATAGCCATCTCCATCAGTTCGGATTTTTTCACTGCTGCTCCTTCATTTCTTCCAACAAAACTACAATCCACTCCAGCCTCTCTTAGCATTTCCAGAATATCAGCCTTAGTAGGCCCTCTGTTAACTGATCCTTCAGGCCTTGTCATGGTAGCACTACAGTCGTGGGGATAACAAAAAGATCCGGCGCTTTCAGGAGCTTCAACCAAATAGTTACTCAAAGACAGATTACCAAAGGCAAAAGAGAGTGGACCACCCATTTCGTAGTTTAAAAAGGCCAAGAATGCATATGAGCTGAGCATGCACCGTACCTTATTTAGGCGCCAAATCCAGGGCTGTGTTGTTTCAGGATTCAAGCTCAAAGAATCGTTGAAGAATCTCATCATATTATTGCTCAACGGTGCAGCACAGCGTACCTTAGTGTCAGTGATGCATGCTAAATGTCTCCTTCCGGTGAATGTAGAGCATAGCATACCTAAAACATGCCGTAAACTGGCGCCTTACTGCGTGTATAGCTTACAGCCCTTATGAAACCCTAAATGGGCTATACACGTATCATACTAAGAGAATTAAGTATTTTTAGTGTATTCGTACCCCATATCTTACCAAAATCACCTTACCAAACAAAAGTTAATTGACCAGCTACCCTAAGCCTTTCAAAGCATATATGTAATCTCTAGATGTCTTTTATTATGCCATATTGACCAGTCGTATAAATGTTAGAGAATAAAAACCTTATCCAATAAATATTGGCAATATTAAAATGAGAGCAAAGATAAGCCATAAGAGGTGAAACAACCTAGGGTTACACAAACATGGTAAGAGATAAATTCCCAAGAGTATCCATGTCTTTGGGCCAAACCTATTATTTGGTGTTTGCCACTTATACTTGTATTACTAAATTCCTGCATTCACTTGTCTGAACCTAAGTCCAGGTACAATCTAGTGGGTATACAATCACTAAACTTCCTTCTCCCGAAAGGTAATCATTTAGACACTCCAACCTCTTGAATATATATATATGTATATATTTATATATATGAATAAAATTTGCCTACCTCCTTCCGGGAGGAAAGGTAAGTCCCTAATTATGTCATATAGGGGGTGATGGGTCCCTATATAACATAGGGACCCACCCCACCTCCTGTATAAGTAAACTGTTATGCCTATATTATTATCTTTTTATTCACCACTAGTATTACTTCATACCTTAGTCCCCGTAACAGTTTGATCATAATGTTGATGTCATATCGCAGTCCAGGGAAGTCATTATCTCTAAGAGCCTTGTATAGGGTGCTCCACACATCCTTGGCTTTAAAACCTTTGTTGATGAAGTCCTTGACTAGATTGTGCAGATCCTCGGCCGCTAGAAAGGGGTTACTGTGTACATATAAGTATGGTAAAACCTGTGATATTAATAAATTGCAGGCCATTTTATAAGGCCTACAACTATCAGCATGTACAAATTTGGACGCTTTAAACGGAAGCTTGTCCCGTTTATCATATCTGTATGTGCAATATGTTCCAAACTCCACATTTAATATCTCAATGGTCATATTGAGGAAGTTTGCTTTTCTACCCCTGCTGTATTCGTTTCCCAAAACTGTCCAGTATTCAGTTTCCTCCTTTATTTTAAGAATGTTTAGATCGTAGATGCATTCATTCCCATTTTTAGAAAACTTACCTTCAATGTTCAGATACTCCCTGATGTAGAAACAATTTATCCCTATCAGGTCATCAATATACCTGCTGGCGTATCTGAAGGAGCTCGCTTCCTGAAATTTTCCTTCATTGCACAAATTGGTAATGAACTTCAACTCATAAAATGCCAAATATAGATTACACCATGATGGGCTACAAGGGAAGCCCATAGGAATTCCCTTGATTTGTCTCCATATACTATCACTCATTTTGAGAAAGCAGCATTTGAGAAGCCACTTATTAATATTACAAAAACAGTTCAGACTCATCAGTGTCCATTTTTTGCCTTTAGGGTTTACTTTCTTCCAACTTACCTCAATAGATCCATTTGGACATTGGGTGTACCACATATTATACTTCCTATTCTTCTCCAATTGATTAGTCCAAGCCAAATTGCATACCTGTTCAATGATGTGACAGATCCCATTCCCTCCCTCTATGGGTATGTTTTCATAGCATTTAGCTATGTCACACACAAATAAATCATAAATCTTACCTGGCATATTAACTGCAAGATCATATATTGAGTTGATTACCCAAGATGCCTTGATTTCATACTGTCCATAGCTGTTATATTTACTACAAGTCTTCTTACAAATCCCAGGCCATAAATCCAAAATGGTATTGAGTCCAGCTGCCACTAAAGATGCCAAATTAGAAAAAATGCTGTTATGTGCATTAGTGATCCACCTGTATTCCCTTTTGTGAGCTTTGTAGATACCTAGCAGATATGGTAATTCCTTGCTGTTATTGTTAAACTCTCCTACTAGGCTGGTGATGTCCATTTCAATCTGTTCTATGACCGAGAGTTCAGTGAATTCAGTCCTTACAAAGTCTGGACTTTCCAACCTTTTGTATGCTTCCGTCCTAATGTGCATAGGACATAAAAATGCAGGATTGTTAGCAGCCTTATCTACTCCGGCTATGTAGAGGTGTTCCTTAAGCCATTTAATATTTTTAATCACTTCTTCGTCATCAATAAGGAATTTAGCCTTGTATTTCCTATTTCTGTTAACTTCCTCCATGGCCACAATCTCAGACACCCTAAGAATCTCAGCTTTACATCTCTCAACTATATCAGCATCTATATCCAAGATTGCAAATCTATGCAAACTAAAGAATTGCTCAATAGTGTTTCTCAACTCTTTCTTGAAAATTGGTATAGTAAATGGGTGGTCGGGAATGTGATTAAGTCCCATGCTAAACATGTTTCTTAGTGCCTTGTGATGGACAATGCTGATATCAGTGGTTCTGATGTGCCCTATTTCCCGATCTATGAACTTTTTCAAAGTGGGGTTTCCACACGGACACTTCATGCCTTCCTTGTTGGCAAAAACCATTTTTGGTCTGTAGAACATGGCTTTTAAATTACCAACATACTTCCAACCAAATGTAGATTCATTAAAAATCTTGGTTCCTCGGTCTCCAAAATACTTCAAAAGCACTTGTTTAAAAACAGTGCTGAACTTAATCTTGTCCACCATTCTAGAAAAGAAGGTGAAATGAATATATTTTTTATTTTCTTTATCCCTATTTGTGACGAGAACCCAGTCCCCATCCTCATCAAGTGTAAGAATTCTCTTTATCTGTGAGACAAAGCAGTAATCTGGTCATGATCCCAAGGATCAGTAATATGTAATGCCTAAGTAGGCATTTGAGTGCAAATAAAATTTATGATGGCCCCCCCTTTTTTTTAAAAAAAAACACTCTTACGTAACTTATTTGTAATTTACCAGTTAGCAAACAGTTCACACACATCCATTCAATTGTATATAAATGTCCAAAATATTCAACGTAATGATAACACTTACTTTATGAGATTGAGGTTGACTGGGGCCATAGCGTATTCCCTCCGTGTTGCACCATTGCATGCTTTAGTTACAGATCCGTCATCCGTGATGCTATTGTCATCCAGGTTTATGACATTGTTCTCACAAATTTCCGAGTTTCTTGACATAATAGACTCTGGTCTCATATATAACTTTGGTGGCATGATAATGGACCCATCAGGGCTATCAGGTTCACTGTTCCTTTTTCGTCCTCCATTGTTACAATTATCATTATTATTGCTGGATGTGTTGTTGCTCACTTGCTGCTTGCTGATCAGGAACTTGATTGGTTTTACAGTCTTTTCCAGTATGTCTGCCAGCTTAGTTCCACCAAATTCAGCACAAAGGTCAGCATTAGGATTGTCAGAAAATCTTATTGTCATCTTGATGAGGGTATCTCTGACTCTGAGATAACCTAACAGGGCAATAACAGCATTTTTGAAAGGTTTTGTAGACAATACTGATGAAAAGAAGGCAAACCTGACTGGAATTGCTTGCTCGGGCCATGCACTTTCAAGGTTGTTCATAAGATACCATATAGCATGATCGAGCCAAATAATGGTGTCAGGGCAGTCCCCATTGGCTTTGGCAATCTTGTCACATTTGCATTTGATGAATGGGCAAAAGGTCCTCCACATCTTTTTGATGTAGAATTCATGCCTTCTTTCCTCGCTTCTTGCCTGATGTCCTTTTTGCCCTATAAAGATCTGCTTACTGTTGCTACATTCCAGGCCCAGAGCCTTGGCTGCAAAAGGTAAAGTGATTTCAAGTTTATCCACACTTCGAATGAAATTGTCCGCATCATTGTAGGCCTCATTGAGTTCGCTGTCAGTAATGGAAGCTAGACTCTTCCATGCCTCCAGACTTATAGGTGCAAGCACTCCAAGATTCTTACTTTTCCATAAAGCCTGCTTGTATTGGCCGCCATGTGCTTCAACCTCTCTGGGTGTCATAATGGGAAATCTTCCACAATTGAAGAAGTGCAGCATACTGATAGGCAGCCTCTCCTCCTCAGCCTCATCAACAGGGGCTGGATTATTTTCCTGTACCATACCAAAGGCTGCTCTTTGTTCTTCTGTTAGCATGCTAACGCTAAACAGACAGTTTGATAGGTTAGCATTAGGTACAACTCGATTTTGTACAGCAGTATCCACCTTGGCCTTTTTTGAAGGAGATGCTGATGGGAATGTAAACTTAACTCCGTTTGCCCTTTCCAGAGCAGTAAGACCCTTGATAAAGATCACAAATTTGCCGTCTCCCTTTCCGTTGCATTGAACTGGATCATGGACAGTCTGCTATACACAGCAGCAATAAGATTTTTGCAGGTTTCAATGTTGTAATTCGCCTTCATAAAGTTGGATACCAAGGAAAGGAATCCAGACATCCCCAAATGTGTGATAACAGAACTGCTCATGCCATTAACTCCAATTTCCCGTATAATGATATACTCATGCAGTTCCATATTCAGAATATACGCAATGACCGTCTGTACTGCCTGATTAGGAGCAGGGCTTGGTATTCGTCCATATCCAATGTTGATTAATTGTTGATACCATTGCGCAGCATTATTGATACCATCCTCTTTAACGTTGCGTCCAGGAATATGTACATCCGGATTTCCTTCCTACATATCACGTATAAAGCCATTATGATTATTGCCATAGTAAATAATAGAATAAAAAACAGTTTAAGCTGCTGCCCTATACTAAATACAAAGTGAACTGCTATGCATCAGCCGTTAATACCAGGGAGATGGCGAGAATGATACTTAATGCCCATACTGGTTAAACCAGTACCCTGAAATCTAAGAATATATACAAAGCCTATCCTTGAACCTCGTCTCAAAGACTAAGTACAAGTTTAGGCATCCAAAACCAGTCCAGGATAACCTGTGACCTGGTCGGATTTATCAGTTCCTATTTTTATACAAGGAGAACATTAAATATCATTCCCAAACCATCTTCCTCATTCATATAGTATTCAATAATGGGATCCAATTAAACTATCTGTAACTACCTTTTTCTTAAATCAAGGTGAGATGAAAATCTAGCAAATCTCTACCAAATGGTAGTACTTAACGGACTTAAAAGAAACTAAATGATTTGCTAGAGCTATATACAAGATATTCCAAATATGTGCTTTAAACAAAATTTTGGTGTTATCAAATCATCCATCCATGTCCTGTTTTCCCTACTTAAACCATTAAAATAGAAAAATTATTTTTAAGAAATCAAATGCTGATACTCAACAGTACATGTTTATCCCTTGAGCAAGTATGCTACATTATGCTACTTTTATTTCCTTTTTACCTACTAGAGAAATATC
The DNA here is from genome assembly GCA_021234155.1 of Isoetes taiwanensis. NCBI lineage: Eukaryota > Viridiplantae > Streptophyta > Lycopodiopsida > Isoetales > Isoetaceae > Isoetes > Isoetes taiwanensis. The sequence goes on along the minus strand of JAJEKV010000002.1, from coordinate 2,086,570 downwards.
ATACCGTATGCTTGAAAACAAGACCAAAATGCTGTCATATTCATGCTATTTCATGCTGTTTTTCATACGAACAGTACTTGGACCATACTAATACACTGTTATTCAAACGTTCAAAGATAAAGCTCCACACTGTAGATATCTATTACTGCATAACTTCTTACAGCAAAACTCAGCCCTATAACTTAGTATTTCCATACATTTCTTCTAAAAGTACTTTTACACGTTTTACGTGCTTTCATAAGTTCATTTCTGCTAGATGTGTATTTCAGTTCCTAAAGATATATTATTCCCATGTTTTACCTATTGTATCTCATCTCCACTAGTTAAAGTAAACAGAAACGACTGAATTAAGAGACAAAGGAAGGTAAGATGCAGGGCTGCACTGTTATACAGAAGCAGAACTAGAACAGCAACTCAAAGTTATATGTCTTAGATTTTTCAGAACTTTAGAACATTATCATATCCGTTGTTTCTTCATGCTCTCAAGCTGAAATATCTCAAAAACTCTAAGCTTTCAGAATTCAAGACTTCAAGAACTCGAAATAAACGAAATACTAAATTATTAGGCAAAATAGTATAGAGTAAGTGTCGTCACTCCATTCCACTATTGCATTTGCAGCAGTAAGCCTTAGGAAAGTAATACGACCTGAACATCTTATAGATGAGTCTCATTTGCAGAAAAGTAAGATCATTTTTGCGTGCCAAAACAAAATCAAAGAAGGCTTTGTTGCTCAGTTTGCATTCTTCAGTGTGCTCCCTTTGCTTATGCACAAAAACATGAGGAAAAAACGAGTATGTAGATGAAACACCGGTTACCTGCAGCAAAAGAAATCAACCATTAGCCTAAGAAGGGTAAAGCTGACTTTGCTAGCAGGTAAGCAGTGGTGTTTCATGGCTTAACGCCCTTCAACATTTACAGAAACTCAGTTAGATGAAAAGACTGAAGAAAAACAGCATATAGTTGAGATGTACTCCCTTTTTCACCATATCAGTGCACTCGTGGACTATTGTCCATACAAATCTGCTGTTATCACTAGCATAGAATGGGAGTAAATACGGTAAGGGCATTTTAAAGTTTTGGTTATGGTTAATTACTCAATCAGACATCCTACTTCAGAATCACGCTAACCATTTACAATCAAAGTGCAACAGTCTACTCCCATTTTCCCTTTTTCCTTGAATGCAACTATTACTGTAATATGAAAGTAAAGAACCTGATTCAGAGGGACTTCTCCATAAATGGATTCGTCAACTTGGCTTGAAACAATGTTGATATCACTACCGGGTAAATCGGAATGTATGATCAAGAGAAGTGGAAGCATTTCCAGCCATAAGATCTTGAATACTTGGTGCCGCAGTGCCTTTGCCACTACTAGCTTTTTCTTAGTCGTGATATCAATACCGACCTTGATAGCCATCTCCATCGGTTCGGATTTTTTTCATCACCGCTCCTTCATTTCTTCCAACAAAACTACAATCCACTCCAGCCTCTCTTAGCATTTCCAGAATATCAGCCTTAGTAGGCCCTCTGTTAACTGATCCTTCAGGCCTTGTCATGGTAGCACTACAGTCGTGGGGATAACAAAAAGATCCCCCTTTTCGTGAGCTTCAACCAAATAGTTACTCAAAGACATTGACATAAAAGGCAAAAGAGAGTGGACCACCCATTTCGTAGTTTAAAAGGCCAAGAATGCATATGAGCCGAGCATGCACCGTATCTTTATTTAGGCCCAAATCCGTGGTCGTGTTGTTTCAGATTCAAGCTCAAAGAATCGTTGAAGAATCTCATCATATTATTGCTCAACGGTGCAGCACAGCGTACCTTAGTGTCAGTGATGCATGCTAAATGTCTCCTTCCGGTGAATGTAGAGCATAGCATACCTAAAACATGTCAGAACCCAAGCCTTCTTTGACAAGGTATAGCTTTACACCCTTATGAAACCCTAAATGGGCTATACACGTATCATACTAAGAGAATTAAGTATTTTTAGTGTATTCGTACCCCATATCTTGTCAAAATCACCTTACCAAACAAAAGTTAATTGACCAGCTACCCTAAGCCTTTCAAAGCATATATGTAATCTCTAGATGTCTTTTATTATGCCATATTGACCAGTCGTATAAATGTTAGAGAATAAAAACCTTATCCAATAAATATTGGCAATATTAAAATGAGAGCAAAGATAAGCCATAAGAGGTGAAACAACCTAGGGTTACACAAACATGGTAAGAGATAAATTCCCAAGAGTATCCATGTCTTTGGGCCAAACCTATTATTTGGTGTTTGCCACTTATACTTGTATTACTAAATTTCTGCATTCACTTATCTGAACCTAAGTCCAGGTACAATCTAGTGGGTATACCATCACTAACCTTCCTTCTCCCAAAAGGTAATCACTTAGACACTCCAACCTCTTGAATATATATATATGTATATATTTATATATATGAATAAAATTTGCCTACCTCCTTCCGGGAGGAAAGGTAAGTCCCTAATTATGTCATATAGGGGGTGATGGGTCCCTATATAACATAGGGACCCACCCCACCTCCTGTATAAGTAAACTGTTATGCCTATATTATTATCTTTTTATTCACCACTAGTATTACTTCATACCTTAGTCCCCGTAACAGTTTGATCATAATGTTGATGTCATATCGCAGTCCAGGGAAGTCATTATCTCTAAGAGCCTTGTATAGGGTGCTCCACACATCCTTGGCTTTAAAACCTTTGTTGATGAAGTCCTTGACTAGATTGTCTGCGGATCCTCTACCGCTAGAAAGGGGTTACTTGGTACATATAAGTATGGTAAAACCTCGTGATATTAATAAATTGCAGGCCATTTTATAAGGCCTACAACTATCATCAAGATGTACAAATTTGACGCTTTTAAACGAAGCTTGTCCCCGCTTTATCATATCTGTATGTGCAATATGTTCCAAACTCCACATTTAATATCTCAATGGTCATATTGAGGAAGTTTGCTTTTCTACCCCTTGCCAGATTCGTTTTCCAAAATCCCGGGCCCAAAGATTCCTCCTTTATTTTAAGAATGTTTAGATCGTGAGATGCATTCATTCCCATTTTAGAAAACTTACCTTCAATGTTCAGATACTCCCCATGTAGAAACAATTTATCCCTATCGGTCATCAATATACCTCGGCCGCACAGATTCAAGGAGCTCGCTTCGAAATTTTCCTTCATTGCACAAATTGGTAATGAACTTCAACTCATAAAATGCCAAATATAGATTACACCATGATGGGCTCTGAGGGAAGCCCATAGGAATTCCCTTTGATTTGTCTCCATATACTATCACTCATTTTGAGAAAGCGAAGATTTGAGAAGCCACTTATTAATATTACAAAAAATGTTCAGACTCATCGGTGTCCATTTTTGCCTTTAGGTTTACTTTCTTCCAACTTACCTCAATAGATCCATTTGGACATTGGGTGTACCACATATTATACTTCCTATTCTTCTCCAATTGATTAGTCCAAGCCAAATTGCATACACTGCTCAATGATGTGATAGATCCCATTCCCTCCCTCTATGGGTATGTTTTCATAGCATTTAGCTATGTCACACACAAATAAATCATAAATCTTACCTGGCATATTAACTGCAAGATCATATATTGAGTTGATTACCCAAGATGCCTTGATTTCATACTGTCCATAGCTGTTATATTTACTACAAGTCTTCTTACAAATCCCAGGCCATAAATCCAAAATGGTATTGAGTCCAGCTGCCACTAAAGATGCCAAATTAGAAAAAATGCTGTTATGTGCATTAGTGATCCACCTGTATTCCCTTTTGTGAGCTTTGTAGATACCTAGCAGATATGGTAATTCCTTGCTGTTATTGTTAAACTCTCCTACTAGGCTGGTGATGTCCATTTCAATCTGTTCTATGACCGAGAGTTCAGTGAATTCAGTCCTTACAAAGTCTGGACTTTCCAACCTTTTGTATGCTTCCGTCCTAATGTGCATAGGACATAAAAATGCAGGATTGTTAGCAGCCTTATCTACTCCGGCTATGTAGAGGTGTTCCTTAAGCCATTTAATATTTTTAATCACTTCTTCGTCATCAATAAGGAATTTAGCCTTGTATTTCCTATTTCTTAACTTCTCCATGGCCACAATCTCGCATACCCCTAAGAATCTCAAATTTTTACATCTCTCAACTATATCAAAGATCTATATCCAAGATTGCAAATCTATGCAAACTAAAGAATTGCTCAATAGTGTTTCTCAACTCTTTCTTGAAAATTGGTATAGTAAATGGGTGGTCGGGAATGTGATTAAGTCCCATGCTAAACATGTTTCTTAGTGCCTTGTGATGGACAATGCTGATATCAGTGGTTCTGATGTGCCCTATTTCCCGATCTATGAACTTTTTTCAAAGTGGGGTTTCAACACTTACACTTCATGCCTTCCTTGTTGGCAAAAAACCATTTTTGGTCCAGAGAACATGGCTTTTAAATTACCAACATACTTCCAACCAAATGTAGATTCATTAAAAATCTTGGTTCCTGCTCAAAATATTTCAAAAGCACTTGTTTAAAACAAGTGTTGAACTTAATCTTGTCCACCATTCTAGAAAAGAAGGTGAAATGAATATATTTTTATTTTCTTTATCCCTATTTGTATCTAGAACCCGGTCCCCATCCTCATCAAGTGTAAGAATTCTCTTTATCTGTGAGACAAAGCAGTAATCTGGTCATGATCCCAAGGATCAGTAATATGTAATGCCTAAGTAGGCATTTGAGTGCAAATAAAATTTATGATGGCCCCCCCTTTTTTTAAAAAAAAACCTTACGTAACTTATTTGTAATTTACCGCTAGCAAACAGTTCACACACATCCATTCAATTGTATATAAATGTCCAAAATATTCAACGTAATGATAACACTTTACTTTATGAGATTGAGGTTGACTGGGCCATAGCGTATTCCCTCCGGGTTGCACCATTGCATGCTTTTTAGTTACGATCCGCCATCCGTGATGCTATTGTCATCCGTGTTTATGACATTGTTCTCACAAATTTCCGAAGTTTCTTGACATAATAGACTCGGGTCTCATATATAACTTTGGTGGCATGATAATGGACCCATCGTATTATCAGTTCATCGTTCTTTTTCGCCCTCCATTGTTACAATTATCATTATTATTGCCGGATGTGTTGTTGCTCACTTGTCGCTATCGATCGTGAACTGATTGGTTTTACGCTTTTTCCAAAGATGTTCCGCCAAATTTTTCCACCAAATTCAAGACAAAGGTCGACATTAGGATTGTCGTAAAAATCTTATTGTCATCTTGATGAGGGTATCTCTCACTCGAGATAACCTAACGTAAGCAATAACAGCATTTTTGAAAGGTTTTGTAGACAATACTGATGAAAAGAAGGCAAACCTGACTGGAATTGCTTGCTCGGGCCATGCACTTTCAAGGTTGTTCATAAGATACCATATAGCATGATCGAGCCAAATAATGGTGTCAGGGCAGTCCCCATTGGCTTTGGCAATCTTGTCACATTTGCATTTGATGAATGGGCAAAAGGTCCTCCACATCTTTTGATGTGAATTCATGCCTTTTTCCTCGCTTGCCCGATGTCCTTTTGCCTATAAAGATCTCATGCATCATGCTACATTCCGTGCCCGAGCCTTGGCCGCAAAAGGTAAAGTGATTTCAAGTTTATCCACACTTCGAATGAAATTGTCCGCATCATTGTAGGCCTCATTGAGTTCGCGTCCGGTAATGGAAGCTAGACTCTTCCATGCCTCCAGACTTATAGGTGCAAGCACTCCAAGATTCTTACTTTTCCATAAAGCCTGCTTGTATTGGCCGCCATGTGCTTCAACCTCTCTGGGTGTCATAATGGGAAATCTTCCACAATTGAAGAAGTGCAGCATACTGATAGGCTTTCTCCTCCTCATCTCATCACCGCGCTGGATTATTTTCCCGCACTATACCAAAGGCCGCCTTTGTTCTTCTCAAGCATGCTAACGCTTAAACGCATAGCTTTGATAGGTTAGCATTAGGTACAACTCGATTTTGTACAGCAGTATCCACCTTGGCCTTTTTTGAAGGAGATGCTGATGGGAATGTAAACTTAACTCCGTTTGCCCTTTCCAGAGCAGTAAGACCCTTGATAAAGATGCGCAAATTTGTTGCCTCCCTTCCGCTGCATTGAATCGATCATGGATGGACGTTGCCGCTATACACACCAAAGAATAAGATTTTTGCAGGTTTCAATGTTGTAATTCGCCTTCATAAAGTTGGATACCAAGGAAAGGAATCCGCATTATCCCCAAATGTGTGATAACAGAATCGCCATGCCATTAACTCCACTTCCCGCGATAATGATATACTCATGCGCCCATATTCGTAATATACGCAATGACCGTCTGCATCGGCCTGATTAGGAGCGTGGCTTGGTATTCGCCCATATCCAATGTTGATTAATTGTTGATACCATTGCGCAGCATTATTGATACCATCCTCTTTAACGCTAAGGCCCGTGAATATGTACATCCGGATTTCCTTCCTACATATCACGTGATAAAGCCATTATGATTATTGCCATAGTAAATAATAGAATAAAAAACGCTTTTAAGCCGCCTCTATACTAAATACAAAGTGAACTCGCTATGCATCAGTCAGATTAATACGTGGAGATGGCGAGAATGATACTTAATGCCCATAACGGGTTAAACCAAGCACTCCGAAATCTAAGAATATATACAAAGCCTATCCCCAACCTCCGCCTCAAAGACTAAGTACAAGTCTAGGCATCCAAAACCCACCTGTGGTAACCTCGTGGACTGGCCGGATTTATCAGCTTCTATTTTTATACAAGGAGAACATTAAATATCATTCCCAAAACCATCTTCCTCATTCATATAGTATTCAATAATGGGATCCAATTAAACTACATGTAACTACCTTTTTCTTAAATCAAGGTGAGATGAAAATCTAGCAAATCTCTACCAAATGGTAGTACTTAACGGACTTAAAAGAAACTAAATGATTTGCTAGAGCCATATACAAGATATTCCAAATATGTGCTTTAAACAAAATTTTGGTGTTATCTAGTCATCCATCCATGTCCCGCTTTTCCCCTACTTGAACCATTAAAATAGAAAAATTATTTTTTAGAAATCAAATGCTGATACCCAACAGTACATGTTTATCCCTTTGAGCAAGTATGCTACATTATGCTACTTTTATTTCCTTTCTTCCTACTAGAGAAATATCATACCGTATGCTTGAAAACAAGACCAAAATGTCATTATATTCATGTTATTTCATGTCGTTTTTTTTCATATGAACAAGATTTGACCTTACTAATACACCGTTATTCAAACGCTCAAAGATAAAGCCCACAATCGAGATATCTATTATCGCATAACTTACAAAAAAACCCCCCTCTATAACTTAGTATTTCCATATGTTTCTTCTAGAAGTACTTTTACACGCTTTTACGTGCTTTCATAAGTTCATTTCGCTAGATGTGTATTTCTAGTTCCTAAAAGATATATTATTCCCATGTTTTACCTATTGTATCTCATCTCCACTAGTTAAAGTAAACAGTAAACGACTGAATTAAGAGACAAAGGAAGGTAAGATGCGTGGCTGCACCAAGCTATACGTATGTAACTAGAACAAAGAACTCAAAGTTATATGTCTTAGATTTTTCGTAATCTTTAGAACATTATCATATCCGTTGTTTCTTCATGCTCTCAAGCTGAAATATCTCAAAACTCTAAGCTTTCAGAATTCAAGACTTCAAGAACTCGAAATAAACGAAATACTAAATTATTAGGCAAAATAGTATAGAGTAAGTGTCACCACCCATTCCACTATTGCATTTGTTAGAAGCCTTAGGAAAGTAATAATACTTAAAACATCTTATAGATGAGTCTCATTTGCGCAAAAGTAAGATCATTTTTGCGCCAAAACAAAATCAAAGAAGGCTTTGTTGCTCGGGCTTTGCATTCTTCAAAGTGCTCCCTTTGCTTATGCACAAAAAACATGAGGAAAAAACGAAGTATGTAGATGAACACCGCCACCGCAAAGAAAAAGAAATCAACCATTAGCCTAAGAAGGGTAAAAGTCGACTTTGCTAGCAGGTAAGCAAAGGGTGTTTCATGGCTTAACGCCTTCAACATTTACGTAAACCTCGCTTAGATGAAAAGACCAAGAAAACAAAGATATAGTTGAGATGTAATCCCTTTTTCACCATATCGGCACTTCCTGGACTATTGTCCATACAAATCACCGTATATCACTAGTATAGAATGGGAGTAAATACTGTAAGGGCATTTTAAAGTTTTGTTATGGTTAATTACTCAATCGTATATCCTACTTCAGAATCACGCTTAACCATTTACAATCAAAGTGCAACAGTTTACTCCCATTTTCCTTTTTTCCTTGAATGCAACTATTATCTCTAATATGAAAGTAAAGAACTCGATTCGTGAGGGACTTCTCCATAAATGGATTCGGCAACCTGGCTTCGAAAACAATGTTGATATCACTACCGGGTACCCGGAATGTATGATCAAGAGAAGTGGAAGCATTTCTCGCTTTTAGCCATAAGATCTTGAATACTTGGTGCCGCCAGCCTTTTTGCCACTACTAGCTTTTTTCTACGGGATATCAATACCTTGATAGCCATCTCCATCAGCTTCGGATTTTTCATCACGCCGTCTTCATTTCTTCCAACAAAACTACAATCCACTCTGCAATTTTTAGCATTTTTCGTAATATCAGCCTTAGTAGGCCCTCTCGTTAACCGATCCCTTCAGTGCCTTGTCATGGTAGCACTACCGTGGGGATAACAAAGATCCGGGCGCCGTGAGCTTCAACCAAATAGTTACTCAAAGACAAAATTACAAAAAGGCAAAAGAGAGTGGACCACCCATTTCGTAGTTTAAAAAGGCCAAGAATGCATATGAACCGAAAGCATGCACCGCATCTTTATTTAAGGCGCCAAATCCGGCCGTGTTGTTTCAAGATTCAAGCTCAAAGAATCGTTGAAGAATCTCATCATATTATTGCTCAACGGCAGCAAAACCGCACCTTAGTGTCGCTGATGCATGCTAAATGTCTCTTCCTAAATGAATGTAGAGCATAGCATACCTAAAACATGCCGTAGAATCTGGCGCTTTATCAAGGTATAGCTTTACGCCCTTATGAAACCCTAAATGGGCTATACACGTATCATACTAAGAGAATTAAGTATTTTAGTGTATTCGCACCCCATATCTTGTCAAAATCACCTTTACCAAACAAAAGTTAATTGACCAAATACCCTAAGCCTTTCAAAGCATATATGTAATCTCTAGATGTCTTTTTATTATGCCATATTGACCAAATATAAATGTTAGAGAATAAAACCTTATCCAATAAATATTTGGCAATATTAAAATGAGAGCAAAGATAAGCCATAAGAGGTGAAACAACCTAGGGTTACACAAACATGGTAAGAGATAAATTCTAAGAGTATCCATGTCTTTGGGCCAAAACCTATTATTTGGTGTTTGCCACTTATACTTGTATTACTAAATTTCTCAAGATTCACTTATCCGAACCTAAGTCCGTGTACAATCTAGTGGGTATACAATCACTAACCTTCCTTCTCCCAAAAGGTAATCACTTAGACACTCCAACCTCTTGAATATATATATATATATATATTTATATATATATATATATATATATATATATATATATATATATAAATATATATATATATATATATATATATATATATATATATATATAACATACTTGCCTAGGTCTAATCTAGCTAAGTCCATACTCCTAACTTGGCCACTTAACCGGCTAGAGAAATTCTCCCCGCACTACCTGTGCCCTAAAACCAAATGAGTCCAACAAGAATACTAAATAAGCTCAATATTTGTCTCAAGTCAGACATTACTTTCACATTCAAAGTTACCTAGTAGAGGGCTGATTTCTCAAGCCCCAAAACTATGTGTCCTTAATGAAAAACTCATATAAGTTTATTTTAAGTTAATATCTCAATACTTAACATTTAGGGATATTTAGTCGAGGGCTGATTTCTCAAGCCCCAAAACTATGCATCCTTAATGAAAAGTAGTTGATACAAATTCTAAAGCATACGTACAAAGTAGAGAGCAAATTGCAAAGTAGACTTATCTTGAAAGTGTATAGTTTAAATAATAACTTGTAAAACGTATAGCATACAGTTACATTTTTTTCGTAATTCCATAACCTTCCATGTTAACGCCAACCCTGGTAGCAAAAAAAAACGAGACAATTGAGGAGAGAACCCGCACTCGCAGCCAATCATGCAAACGCTAGCGAATCCCTTAACGATGTAAGGGCCAAAAGGTACATTGGGTCTCTCACTATCACGATCACCAATTGTATCCTTTTGCCTTGAGTTAGTTTTAACAAGAAAGAGAGATGGAAATATAACTTAAGAATCTTTTCAAATTTAAAAGCTGCAGTATGCAGCATATTTATACAACCTATTTGCTTTATGCACTTTTTATGCAAACAAGGTGTAGCCATCATAAATAGTGAACCGATTTTAAATCGTAGTCATCATTTTGATCCTTAAATGCTTAAAGCATATAACCTTAAAAGTCCATAACTATATGTTTATGTTTCAAATTACTAGAGCAAACGGACTGTAATAACCTTTTTAGCAAAATTCGTATATGTTTTGAAGCTCCATTATCCAAGTACGAGTTAAAGTTTGCTCGATTATTTGCAAGACCCGATTATGATAGCTCCTTTCATGTAAGCGCCTTTGTTTTCTCGATAATATTGGCTAGATTGTTTCTCCAAATAGCGTGCCATGCCATTCAATCCGTGCATCACAAGGTCTATATTAGCATGGATCCGTAAAAATCCCCGGCAAAGATCATATTTGTATGGCCCTCAGATGTACAGATCCGAATTTGTATCGTAATAAGCATAATAGAGCCACCATCTCCGTTATGGTATGGCGGTAATGTACCATAATTTCCATCTTATCTATTTATGCCGTGAGTAAAAAATACCGAAAAGCTCCAACACGTAGCAAATCGATGGTAATGATCGCCCCTAAGAGCGACCGGGCCAAGACCGCCTTCAACAAAATGTATGGCTTTCATTTTTGCTGAATTTGATCATGAAGCAAGCTCACGACTAGGCTCATGAGGAGCTTGTTTCCAAAAATCCAAAAGATGGCATATCCAAAAGCCTTTAAGGCTTGCAAAAGCCAAATCGGCCATGACAAAACGCCAAAGATGCCATGTTTGCAAACCGTAAGCGGCCGACTCAAATCAATGCTAGTATAAAATATCAGAGAACAAATGGATTCTGTACCAAAACAGACTTGCTACGGACACATCGATTTCCAGATTTGCATAAAGCTTCTGTCTTGCATAAGTCTGCAGTCATCTTGGCTTCCCATAAACCGACCAGCCCATTTTCGCATGGGATGACCACGCTTCATGTTTCTTCCGCTATAACAAGCAGATTCGACTGTTCTCAAATTTTTTTAGGGCGCCATTTAGGCTAAATGTGGAGTTGAAACCCTAAATCGATTTATGCAAAAGACCGTCACAATTTTCCAAGGTAATTTGGCATACGTATGCTACACAATTCACATTGTGGAAAAGATGTCCCCATTTCCGTTAAAGGAAACTATAGTCTCAGCTTTTTGTATCTTGCCCAATTAATGATATCTATCATAGGATCTTTAACCAAGTAAATCCTATAGGAACAAGACATCATATCATATACATGTCTTATCATGCTATAGCTTTAAGCCTAAAGCTTAAAGATGTCATATCATATCGTGCATGTAGGTTCATGCATGCAAAACTTTTACAAAAGCCACCACTTGGCAAGCATGGCATGTCCCAACATTATATGCCTTTATAAAAATTACACGTACCATAGCCAAGTTGACCATAGTGCCTTTTGCATTTTTGCATGTTATGCACCCAATTTATTGCATTAAATGTACCTTGCTTTATTAGCAAAGCAACATCTTGTACATGAGCTCTACTTTCACACTAGTTTAGCCATTGAAACAAATCTTCCAACATGCGTTTCCACCTATTCCATTGGATACCAAATAGTTTGGCCATGGAACCATATAGCTCAAAATTAAAATTTTGGCAATTATTCTGCACCACTTTTATTCCATTTTAAGCATTCCTAGGCCCGAATCAAATGTCAAAGCCACATTAAAGGCATGGCCAAATTGAACATAAGGAATTGTTTTTGTCAATTTTGTTTAACAAAGCCTAAGCATATAGCCAAGGTCTCCAAATTATTTTTCTTGCCATATTCATTGCAAGATGCAAGTGGGGAGCATTCCTACCGACAAGTCCACAATTACTATCATCAATTTTGTTGACCCTAGCCAAGATGTGCATGTAATGGCCAATGTCTATGCGACCATAAATATCCAAGGAAAGTCTGCCTTAAATAAAGTCTGGACGCTATGCAAAAAGCTCCAGATAAAACATAGCTCTAGTAATTTGAGCGTATGCAATAAAGGAGACAACATAGCTCTTAGTATTTTGAGCCAGTGTTGTGAGAGTACTTGACCTCTCCTACAATGCAGATGAGCTTCACAAGTGTCAGAAATAGCTCTTGTGTTGCAACCGCCTCCAACCCGTTATATATATTTATATTTATATATATATATAGCATCCTACCTCCTACCGCAGAAGTAGGGTCCTAAAAGAAAATTCAAGATATTGTTAGGTAGCTAGTGGTACCTAGCATTCGCTAGGACCCCACGCTACTCCAGATATCGTTACTACGCTAAAAGCTAAAAGATAAATCACATAGCGATATTCATACCTTTATGGTCCTGCGCCGTGTTTCAAGAAGCCCAATTTTTAATGTTCATAAACCATAGAAACTGGCCATCATTCTCGCGGGGTAGTACTTGTCATTTATGAAATTTCCCAATGCATCAAATAATAGCAAACAAAGAAGTAAGTAGCAAAACCAAGAATAGCCAATGTAACAAGAGCGCAGCAGGCAAATGAAAAAACATAATGTTCAATAAATCACGAGAGGTGTAATGTGGTTCAATTAATTCAGTGGACTCAAAAGGATAGAGTTTCATATCCTTGAATATGATAACAGATGTTTCAAAGATATATACTTTCCTTTGCCTAGGGTCTAATCTAGCCAAGTCCATACTCCTAACTCCTGGCCACTTAACCGGCTAGAGAAATTCTCGTCCCGCACTACCCGTGCCCTAAACCAAATGAGTCCAACAAGAATACTAAATAAGCTCAATATTTGTCCTAAGTCAGACATTACTTTCACATTCAAAGTTACCTAGTAGAGGGCTGATTTCTCAAGCCCCAAAACTATGTGTCCTTAATGAAAAACTGTTACAAGCGATTCTTAAGCACATCTCAATACTTAACATTTAGGGATATTTAGTCGAGGGCTGATTTCTCAAGCCCCAAAACTATGCATCCTTAATGAAAAGTAGTTGAGACAAATTCTAAAGCATACGTACAAAGTAGAGAGCAAATTGCAAAGTAGACTTATCTTGAAAGTGTATAGTTTAAATAATAACTTGTAAAACGTATAGCATACAGTTACATTTTTTTCGTAATTCCATAACCTTCCATGTTAACGCCAACCCTGGTAGCAAAAACAGAGACAATTGGAGGAGAGAACCCGTACCTGCAGCCAATCATGCAAACGCTAGCGCAAATCCCTAACGATGTAAGGGCCAAAGGTACATTGGGTCTCTCAGCTTATCGCTGATCACCAATTGTATCCTTTTGCCTTGAGTTAGTTTTAACAAGAAAGAGAGATGGAAATATAACTTAAGAATCTTTTCAAATTTAAAAGCTGCAGTATGCAGCATATTTATACAACCTATTTGCTTTATGCACTTTTTATGCAAACAAGGTGTAGCCATCATAAATAGTGAACCGATTTTAAATCGTAGTCATCATTTTGATCCTTAAATGCTTAAAGCATATAACCTTAAAAGTCCATAACTATATGTTTATGTTTCAAATTACTAGAGCAAACGGACTGTAATAACCTTTTTTAGCAGTCCAGATATGTTTTGAAGCTCCATTATCCAAGTACGAGAGTTAAAGTTTGCTCGATTATTTGCAAGACCTGATTATGATAGCTCCTTTCATGTAAGCGCCTTGTTTTCTCAGATAATATTGGCTAGATTGTTTCTCCAAATTAGCAGCCATGCCATTCAATCCGTGCATCACAAGGTCTATATTAGCATGGATCCGTAAAAATCCCCGGCAAAAGATCATATTTGTATGGCCCTCAGTATGTACAGATCCGAATTTGTATCGTATCAAGCATAATAGAGCCACCATCTCACGTTATGGTATGGCGGTAATGTACCATAATTTCCATCTTATCTATTTATGCCGTAGTAAAAAATACCTCAGAAAGCTCCAACACGTAGCAAATCGATGGTAATGATCGCTCCCTAAGAGCGACCGCCCAAGATCAGCCTTCAACAAAATGTATGGCTTTCATTTTTGTCAATTTGATCATGAAGCAAGCTCACGACTAGGCTCATGAGGAGCTTGTTTCCAAAAATCCGGAAGATGGCATATCCAAAAGCCTTTAAGGCTTGCAAAAGCCAAATCGCCATGACAAAACGCCAAAGATGCCATGTTTGCAACCCGAAGCGGCCGACTCAATCAATGCTAGTATAAAATATCGAGAACAAATGGATTCTCATCAAAACAAATTTGCTACGCATTAATATCGATTTCCGTGATTTGCATAAAGCTTCGTCTTGCATAAGTCCGCAGTATCTTGGCTTCCCATAACCGACCAGCCCATTTTCGCATGGGATGACCACGCTTCATGTTTCTTCGCTATAACAAGCAGATTCGATTGGGCTCTCAAAATTTTAGGGCGGCCATTTAGGGCTAAAGGAGTTGAAACCCTAAATCGATTTATGCAAAAGACCGTCACAATTTTCCAAGGTAATTTGGCATACGTATGCTACACAATTCACATTGTGGAAAAGATGTCCCCATTTCCGTTAAAGGAAACTATAGTCTCAGCTTTTGTATCTTGCCCAATTAATGATATCTATCATAGGATCTTTAACCAAGTAAATCCTATAGGAACAAGACATCATATCATATACATGTCTTATCATGCTATAGCTTTAAGCCTAAAGCTTAAAGATGTCATATCATATCGTGCATGTAGGTTCATGCATGCAAAACTTTTTACAAAAAGCCACCACTTGGCAAGCATGGCATGTCCCAACATTATATGCCTTTATAAAAATTACACGTACCATAGCCAAGTTGACCATAGTGCCTTTTGCATTTTTGCATGTTATGCACCCAATTTATTGCATTAAATGTACCTTGCTTTATTAGCAAAGCAACATCTTGTACATGAGCTCTACTTTCACACTAGTTTAGCCATTGAAACAAATCTTCCAACATGCGTTTCCACCTATTCCATTGATACCAAATAGTTTGGCCATGGAACCATATAGCTCAAAATTAAAATTTTGGCAATTATTCTGCACCACTTTTATTCCATTTTAAGCATTCCTAGGCCCGAATCAAATGTCAAAGCCACATTAAAGGCATGGCCAAATTGAACATAAGGAATTGTTTTTGTCAATTTTGTTTAACAAAGCCTAAGCATATAGCCAAGGTCTCCAAATTATTTTTCTTGCCATATTCATTGCAAGATGCAAGGCATCCTATTCCTACTCGACAAGTCCGGCAATTACTATCATCAATTTTGTTGACCCTAGCCAAGATGTGCATGTAATGGCCAATGTCTATGCACTACTTATAAATATCCAAGGAAAGTCCGCTTTAAATAAAGTCCGGACGCTTATGCAAAAAAAGTGATAAAACATAGCTCTAGTAATTTGAGCTGCATGCAATAAAGGAGACACTTTTCCCAAAGCCTTAGCTATTTTAAATAAAAATACAAAAACCGTAAAAAGATGGACATAAAAATAACCTTTGTACTTATCAATGTATAGGCATAGCAAACCTTTAAGTGTTGCACTAGTAAACCTCCATGGTTTATGGCTATAAAATTCCGAAATCTTCATGGTCATTTATCGCTCCAAGGCTCGGCCAACATCTCTATTTCCATATTCCATTCTCTTTCAAGCTAAAGAAACCCCTAAAAGCAAAAAGACACAATAGGAGGAGAGAGTCCTGCACTGCAGCCCAATCAATACACAATTAGCATGATAATGGTAATGTAAGGGCCAAAAGGTACATTGGGTTCTCTCGGTTTATCACCGATCACCAATTGTATCCTTTTGGCCCGAGAGGTGACTTTAACAAGAAAGTAGACCGGAATATTAACATTCTTAATGTTTTAAACTTCCCAATTGGACTTAAAATCTTATTTCGCAATTAAATCTCTCAAAGACACAATTATCGTGGATTACCATCGATGAGAACCAATTTCTTAATCCCAAATCTAGCTGGTTACCATGATAATTAGTTCTAAAGTTTAGAATGTCGGTCTATTTTCGAGATAATATAAGATCTATTTCGTTATCTTGTTACAATTGCGCCATCATAGACCACATATACATCAAGCATGTAAGTGCAACTATTGTGGGAACATAGCTATTTTCAACATGGATACATTGAACCAAAGATATAGATTCCTCTCGGATATTTACTTGCTATCTAGAATTCCATATAAACATAAGAAAACAAATGAAAAGCAATGGACTTTTCAAAGTGAAATCGGACATATTTAAGCATATGTGTGCAAATATAATTTATCAAACCCGATTTGGAGCTCTTCTAGTGATAGCTTCTTGTTTGCATTTTTAGAATATCAAGATGATATATACAATCTCTGACCACATAGCTCCTATCCGTCCGGTCATATAGGCATGAGGCCTATTCTTGTCACCACTTTTTATTGCCTAGCAGGCTTTCTGGATGCATTTCAAATATAGACAGACTTAGCAAAGATAATTATTAAGCCTTGGTAAAGTTGGATCAAAAAAAAACAAGCCTATTTCGCTTAAACCCTTATATCATATAAAAAGCTCAAAGCTTTATAGCCCTAAAAGTGTGCACAATAAATACCATACAAACCTAGAGTCTACCTTGTAGTTATTTGCCATCGTAGCCATTTGGAGTCTTGCAAGGACCTCATTGTTCTTCCTTATTGGATTTGCGCAGGAACCAAAGATTAGGAAACGAATTCCCATCATATTAATATGTATTACCAATGCTCAAGAGCTTATTGCTTGCTGCGGCTTCCATTCAACTACTATATTTAGGCATGAATATGAAATAGTAGATCCATACCTAATCATTTCTCAAATCCTCACGCATCCTAGAACATCAGCAGAGATGATGAGGCTTACACGTGAGCCCGGCTTTCCATTTTCCATATCCGTGATTAAGCGTAAAAATAAGTATGCTCCACCATTTGCTATTTCTTCTTTGAAGTGAATAAGTGAATCTTAAGCTTCTACATCCGCCATTTCTCAAGCCCGAAATGCTAGCCTCGACTTTTTGGTATAGAGCATGTAACAAGACTTCAAATCGATTTTCACCGCTTTCCACTAATCGATTTGGGTAGGCGCTTTTTGCGCCACCAGTTGTATTTTCCAAGGCCTGTATATTACACATATTTTCCAAGGCTTGTATATTATACAAGATGCTGACCAAATCCAATATTTTTACAGATTTGCTAAAAGTCGCTCGATGGGATTTTTGAAGCCAAAAAATGTATTTCTTATCATATCGGTCTCTTTTGAATATTGAGAAAGTCCCAAGTTTGCATTTTGCATGGTTTTGAAGATCGAGGAGCATTTTCTCTTCTTCTATTTAGGCCAAATTGCCCTAAGCCAACTTGCATCTTAGGCATATGCCCCCAAAGTTAAAAAGGCATCTTAGGCATATACCATCAGGTTAAAAAGTTTATCTACACAAAAGTTCTAGTATCATGAGCTTAATTGCTTAACTTTAGCAAAATAGTTTAATTAATAAAAAAAAACCCTACCACCTTCCGTAGAGTATGACATGACCCCCATGTAGAATTGTAATTATAGGGATGGCAAAAGACCCCATTAATTCAGGGTTCAAGCAATGCCATGACCCTATAGCAATTTAGCCTTCCATATAGCATGTAATTAATCCAAATGCATACCTTTGTATTATCGCAACACATAGTTGTAGTGGGAACTTCCTCTCTACATCACTAATTTAACATTGGGCATTGCCCTTACATCATATATAAGAATTAAAACAATATCCTTGTATTAAGGATTTTAGCCAAATGGCATTGGAATGTATTCAAATTAATCGGCAAAGAATGGCATTTGCCATTGGTGTATAATGGCACCTGCCATTATACAAAATTCTTGATGAATTACTATTCATCATTAGAATACCATGGTAGAATACCATGGTAGAAGCAACCTGCATGGCACAATAATGTAGGCATTGACATTTTACTCTGCTTCTTGCATAATACGGAGTGTCAATACCTTATTTTAAGTAACTACTGAAGTTTCATCAGGTAATGCCTCATATGCAACCTGCACAAATATAACCACGTAGCTTAGTCTGGTTAAATAGAAAGACCAGATAATATATGCAAGATAATATATTCAAGGGGAAGTTCCCCGTCAAGTGTTTAATCTTCTAAATCACCTAGAGCAAAGGGAGAGAGGCATCACCAGGTATCCCTAGTGAAATGAAGTGTCTAAAAAAAACCCAGCCTGAACTAGCATACGCTAGACCAGCATCTACCTCGGTCAATCCCTTGGTAGTATTATCATCCTACATCTAAACTGAGCAAGTCAGTCTAGATTAGTACCTCTTTTCCCAAAGCCTAAGTAATTTAACATGAAGACCATTATTTACAAACCAGAAGTCATAAGAAGTAAATCATTTGCTACAGCATCAACTTGAATTCAACTTGAATTCTGTGCAATTACAAAGACCATGAACTCCATGTTCTAATGCTCAAAAATAAGGCCAGAAACTTGGCTTGAGCAAGTGCAACTGTTAAGCTATTCAAATAAAAATACAGCTAAAAAGATGGACATAAAAATAACCTTTGTACTTATCAATGTATAGGCATAGCAGCCTTTAAGTGTTGCACTAGTAAACCTCCATGGTTTATGGCTATAAAATTCCAGAAATCTTCGTCATTTATCGCTCCAAGGCTCAGCCAACATCTCTATTTCCATATTCCATTCTCTTTCAAGCTAAAGAAACCCTGAAAAGCAAAAAAGACACAATAGGAGGAGAGAGCCCGTACCTGCAGCCAATCAATACACAATTAGCATGATAATGGTAAATGTGCAAGGGCCAAAAGGTACATTGGGTCTCTCAGTTTATCACTGATCACCAATTGTATCCTTTTGCCCTGAGGTGACTTTAACAAGAAAGTAGACTGGAATATTAACATTCTTAATGTTTTAAACTTCCCAATTGGACTTAAAATCTTATTTCGGCAATTAAATCTCTCAAAGACACAATTATCAGGGATTACCATCAGATGAGAACCAATTTCTTAATCCCAAATCTAGCTGGTTACCATGATAATTAGTTCTAAAGCGAGAATGTCAGGTCTATTTTCAGATAATATAAGATCTATTTCAGATCTTGTTGCGCCATCATAGACCACATATACATCAAGCATGTAAGTGCAACTATTGTGGGAACATAGCTATTTTCAACATGGATACATTGAACCAGCATATAGATTCCTCTCGGATATTTACTTGCTATCTAGAATTCCATATAAACATAAGAAAACAAATGAAAAGCAATGGACTTTTCAAAGTGAAATCAGACATATTTAAGCATATGTGTGCAAATATAATTTATCAAACCTGATTTGGAGCTCTTCTAGTGATAGCTTCTTGTTTGCATTTTCAGAATATCAAGATGATATATACAATCTCCCGGACCACATAGCTCCTATCGATCCGTCCTATATAGGCATGAGGCCTATTCTTGTCACCACTTTTTTATTGCCTAGCGTGCTTTTCGGATGCATTTCAAATATAGACGGACTTTAGCAAGATAATTATTAAGCCTTGGTAAAGCTGGATCAAACAGAAAACAAGCAAATGGCTATTTCGCTTAAACCCTTATATCATATAAAGCTCAAAGCTTTTATAGCCCAGTGCAGCACAATAAATACCATACAAACCTAGAGTCTACCTTGTAGTTCATCGCCATCGTAGCCATTTCGTCCTTGCAAGGACCTCATTGTTCTTCCTTATTGGATTTGGCAGAAACCAAAGATTAGGAAACTTAATTCCCATCATATTAATATGTATTACTTAATTCCTTTCAAGAGCTTATTGCTTGTCGCAGCTTCCATTCAACTACTATATTTAGGCATGAATATGAAATAGTAGATCCATACCTAATCATTTTAAGAAATCCTACGCATCCTAGAACATCCTCAGAGATGATGAGGCTTACACGTGAGAGCACGAAATACGGTTTTCCATATCCGTGATTAAGCGAAAATAAGTATGCTCCACCATTTGCTATTTCTTCTTTGAAGTGAATAAGTGAATCTTAGCTTCTACATCCGCCATTTCTCAAGCGAAATGCTAGCCTACAGACTTTTCGGCTAGTATATAGAGCATGCAACAAGACTTCAAATCGATTTTCACCGCTTTCCCCCCTTTTCGATTTGGCTGGCTGCGGCTTTTGGCGCCCACGGTTGTATTTTCCAAGGCCCAGTATATTACACATATTTTCCAAGGCTTGTATATTATACAATGGCGACCAAATCCAATATTTTACAGTATTTGCTAAAAGTCGCCACGATGGGATTTTTTGAAGCCAAAAATGTATTTCTTATCATATCGGTCTCTTTGAATATTGAGAAAGTCCCAAGTTTGCATTTTTGCATGGTTTTGAAGATACGAGGAGCATTTTCTCTTCTTCTATTTAGGCCAAATTGACTTGCATCTTAGGCATATGCCCCCAAAGTTAAAAAGGCATCTTAGGCATATACCATCAGGTTAAAAAGTTTATCTACACAAGTTCTAGTATCATGAGCTTAATTGCTTAACTTTAGCAAAATAGTTTAATTAATAAAAAAAAAAAACCCTACCACCTTCCGTAGAGTATGACATGACCCCTGTATGTAGAATTGTAATTATAGGGATGGCAAGACCCCCATTACAGTGGGGGCAATGCCATACCCTATAGCAATTTAGCCTTCCATATAGCATGTAATTAATCCAAATGCATACCTTTGTATTATCGCAACACATAGTTGTAGTGGGAACTTCCTCTCTACATCAGCCAATTTAACATTGGGCATTGCCCTTACATCATATATAAGAATTAAAACAATATCCTTGTATTAAGGATTTTAGCCAAATGGCATTGGAATGTATTCAGCCAACTGGCAAAGAATGGCATTTGCCATTGGTGTATAATGGCACCTGCCATTATACAAAATTCTTGATGAATTACTATTCATCATTAGAATACCATGGTAGAATACCATGGTAGAAGCAACCTGCATGGCACAATAATGTAGGCATTGACATTTTACTCTGCTTCTTGCATAATACGGAGTGTCAATACCTTATTTTAAGTAACTACTGAAGTTTCATCAGGTAATGCCTCATATGCAACCTGCACAAATATAACCACGTAGCTTAGTCTGGTTAAATAGAAAGACCAGATAATATATGCAAGATAATATATTCAAGGGGAAGTTCCCCGTCAAGTGTTTAATCTTCTAAATCACCTAGAGCAAAGGGAGAGAGGCATCACCAGGTATCCCTAGTGAAATGAAGTGTCTAAAAAACCCAAATGAACTAGCATACGCTTAGACCAAAGATCTACCTCGGTCAATCCCTTGGTAGTATTATCATCCTACATCTAAACCGGAGCAAGTCAAGTCTAGATTAGTACCTCTTTCCCAAAGCCTAATTTTAACATGAAGACCATTATTTACAAACCGTAAGTCATAAGAAGTAAATCATTTGTTACAAAGATCAACTTGAATTCAACTTGAATTCTGTGCAATTACAAAGACCATGAACTCCATGTTCTAATGCTCAAAAATAAGGCCAGAAACTTGGCTTGAGCAAGTGCAACTGTTAAGCTATTCAAATAAAAATACAGCTAAAAAGATGGACATAAAAATAACCTTTGTACTTATCAATGTATAGGCATAGCAGCCTTTAAGTGTTGCACTAGTAAACCTCCATGGTTTATGGCTATAAAATTCCAGAAATCTTCGTCATTTATCGCTCCAAGGCTCAGCCAACATCTCTATTTCCATATTCCATTCTCTTTCAAGCTAAAGAAACCCTGAAAAGCAAAAAAGACACAATAGGAGGAGAGAGCCCGTACCTGCAGCCAATCAATACACAATTAGCATGATAATGGTAAATGTGTAAGGGCAAAAGGTACATTGGGTCTCTCATTTATCACCGATCACCAATTGTATCCTTTTGCCCCTCGAGGTGACTTTAACAAGAAAGTAGACCTGAATATTAACATTCTTAATGTTTTAAACTTCCCAATTGGACTTAAAATCTTATTTCGGCAATTAAATCTCTCAAAGACACAATTATCAGGGATTACCATCAGATGAGAACCAATTTCTTAATCCCAAATCTAGCTGGTTACCATGATAATTAGTTCTAAAGCGAGAATGTCAGGTCTATTTTCAGATAATATAAGATCTATTTCAGATCTTGTTGCGCCATCATAGACCACATATACATCAAGCATGTAAGTGCAACTATTGTGGGAACATAGCTATTTTCAACATGGATACATTGAACCAGCATATAGATTCCTCTCGGATATTTACTTGCTATCTAGAATTCCATATAAACATAAGAAAACAAATGAAAAGCAATGGACTTTTCAAAGTGAAATCAGACATATTTAAGCATATGTGTGCAAATATAATTTATCAAACCTGATTTGGAGCTCTTCTAGTGATAGCTTCTTGTTTGCATTTTCAGAATATCAAGATGATATATACAATCTCGGACCACATAGCTCCTATCTGATCCGTCATATAGGCATGAGGCCTATTCTTGTCACCACTTTTTTATTGCCTAGCAGGCTTTCTGGATGCATTTCAAATATAGACAGACTTAGCAGCATAATTATTAAGCCTTGGTAAAGCTGGATCAAACAGAAACAAGCAACAGCTATTTCGCTTAAACCCTTATATCATATAAAGCTCAAAGCTTTTATAGCCCAGGTGCAGGCACAATAAATACCATACAAACCTAGAGTCTACCTTGTAGTTACTGCCATCGTAGCCATTTCGTCCTTGCAAGGACCTCATTGTTCTTCCTTATTGGATTTGCAGGAACCAGCATTAGGAAACGAATTCCCATCATATTAATATGTATTACGACCCTGCTCAAGAGCTTATTGCTTGCTGCAGCTTCCATTCAACTACTATATTTAGGCATGAATATGAAATAGTAGATCCATACCTAATCATTTCGGCAAATCCTACGCATCCTAGAACATCTGTAGAGATGATGAGGCTTACACAGCAGAGCCTGAAATACAGTTTTCCATATCTGTGATTAAGCAGAAAATAAGTATGCTCCACCATTTGCTATTTCTTCTTTGAAGTGAATAAGTGAATCTTAGCTTCTACATCTGCCATTTCTCAAGCCGAAATGCTAGCCTACAGCTTTTCGGCTAGTATAGAGCATGCAACAAGACTTCAAATCGATTTTCACTGCTTTCCCACGGAATCGATTTGGCTGGGCGGCCGTTTTGGCGCCACGGTTGTATTTTCCAAGGCCTGTATATTACACATATTTTCCAAGGCTTGTATATTATACAGTAGCAGCCAAATCCAATATTTTCTGTATTTGCTAAAAAGCTGCCCTGATGGGATTTTTTGAAGCCAAAAAATGTATTTCTTATCATATCGGTCTCTTTGAATATTGAGAAAGTCCCAAGTTTGCATTTTTGCATGGTTTTGAAGATACGAGGAGCATTTTCTCTTCTTCTATTTAGGCCAAATTGCCCTAAGCCAACTTGCATCTTAGGCATATGCCCCCAAAGTTAAAAAGGCATCTTAGGCATATACCATCAGGTTAAAAAGTTTATCTACACAAGTTCTAGTATCATGAGCTTAATTGCTTAACTTTAGCAAAATAGTTTAATTAATAAAAAAAAAAAACCCTACCACCTTCCGTAGAGTATGACATGACCCCTGTATGTAGAATTGTAATTATAGGGATGGCAAGACCCCCATTACAGTGGGGGCAATGCCATACCCTATAGCAATTTAGCCTTCCATATAGCATGTAATTAATCCAAATGCATACCTTTGTATTATCGCAACACATAGTTGTAGTGGGAACTTCCTCTCTACATCAGCCAATTTAACATTGGGCATTGCCCTTACATCATATATAAGAATTAAAACAATATCCTTGTATTAAGGATTTTAGCCAAATGGCATTGGAATGTATTCAGCCAACTGGCAAAGAATGGCATTTGCCATTGGTGTATAATGGCACCTGCCATTATACAAAATTCTTGATGAATTACTATTCATCATTAGAATACCATGGTAGAATACCATGGTAGAAGCAACCTGCATGGCACAATAATGTAGGCATTGACATTTTACTCTGCTTCTTGCATAATACGGAGTGTCAATACCTTATTTTAAGTAACTATTGAAGTTCCATCAGTATGCCTCATATGCAACCTCCACAAATATTACCATGTAGCTTAGTCTGGTTAAATAGAAAGACCAGATAATATATGCAAGATAATATATTCAAGGGGAAGTTCCCCGTCAAGTGTTTAATCTTCTAAATCGCCTAGAGCAAAGGAAGAGAGGCATCACCAGGTATCCCTAGTGAAATGAAGTGTCTAAAAAAAACCCAGCCTGAACTAGCATACGCTAGACCAGCATCTACCTCGGTCAATCCCTTGGTAGTATTATCATCCTACATCTAAACTGAGCAAGTCAGTCTAGATTAGTACCTCTTTTCCCAAAGCCTAAGTAATTTAACATGAAGACCATTATTTACAAACCAGAACACACTAACCCCAAAATTTGCTCAATGTGTAGTTTTTTGCTGTTGTTTCTGCAAAAAAACAACATTTAAAGACCACCCATAGTATTGTTCCGAAAATGCTAGAAACAACGTGTAGTTTTTGTATCAAAAGTCTATGCATAGAAATTTGATAGTCCTGTTAATAAAATTCAATGCGTTGTTTTTGGGTGTTGTTTTTACTAAAAATAACATATGGTTTAACAGAATATCCACATGTGGTTTTTTTAAGTAGTAGTTGTTTTTAAGTATTGTTTTTACTAAAAATACATGTGGCTTAACAGAATATCCACGTGGATAGTAGTTGTTTTCAAATGTTGTTTTAACTAAATTATATGTGGTTTAAGGAAATATCAACATGTGGGTTTTTAAAATAGTTGTTTTTAAATATGGTGCTTTTCAAATAAAGACACATAGTTTTAAAGAACTACATGTTGTTTTCGTGTATACTACCAAATAAAAAGCATTATTTTAGCTAATTAAATATTGTCAATATTTTTAAAATTAAAAAAAAAAATTTTTTTTGCACCTTTTGGGAGTCGAACCCAAACAATCCCATAAGGCATTATTAAATTGCAATCCACATTAGATTAAAACATTATGTTTAAAATATTACATCAATGGTCAAGGTTTAAAACAATTAAATAGTTGTTAAGGTTCACAACATTTAGTGTCTATTTCTTTCCATCCGGTTCTCAAACCAAATCGCTTAAAACAAGATTCCTTCCCAAATTTATAGAAATGTCTACAATTTTCCTTTATCGATTTTGTATTAAAGATCGATAGACCAAATATGCTTCTAGAGTAGAGCAGTGAAAGCACATCCGCTTCCTTGAATGCTCCATCAGGGACCTATCCTTTTCCTGATCTGTGTAAGCCCTAACCATCATTTCAACCAATCTTAGTTCTCCAAGAAAACTTTGGCAAAACAGAAAAAAAAAATAAGGTTACACGACAAGAGCTCTTGGCAATCATTTTGTTCTTGGCTAAACACACCACAAAAGAAGTCCTTCCCGCATACAAAAATATAAGTCCGAAAAAGAATAACAAGGGGATAAATATCGAGGTAATAGAGATTCTTTATCCCACATTGCCAACCGTTATGCTAATAATAACTTTCATTTTTGCAAGCCCAGTTATGCTTGCTCGAAAGAAGCCAAAGCCAAACTTGGTGCCGAACAAAGTAATACATAGCAGATTTTCATTTGGTTCCAAATAATAAAAATCCCCCGGCAGAGCAAATAAAATTAAAACACACTGGACTAGGCATAAACACACTTCAAATCTACAAACATCTCAAAATATGCTTCAGAGTGCTTTTTTCATAGTACCTTTTGTATCGAGTAAACGGCTCCAAATGTAATCCTCCCCAAACTTTCCCCAGCTTTTTGCCTTTTGCCTCGAGCTACAATAACTCCTCATACCTGCTTCAAGAAGCGGCTTTAGGGACCATTAAATTGGGCCACACTTCTGATATGAATTATAGCGCCGATGAGGTCGAAGAAGAAAACGCCATTCGCCATAGCCGGAGGATTCAAGCCATTAAAACCAGCCGAGCCATTCGCCATTTTGAGCTGTTTGAACCGCATGTTTGAGCCGCCATTCGACATAGCTTATTTTAGTCATTAAAATATAGCTGGGCGCAATAGTGGAATAGGCTCCATAGCTTTTGGGCAATAGTGGAATAGCCAGGCGGCATAGCTTTTTAATGGATCCGCTAAGGCGAAATAGTTCCCATGGTGGGTTAAAGCGGAATAGTCCCAAAAAGGCGGTTAGGCGATGGAGGCGTAGAAACGCCTCGTTAATTTGAACGACCAATAAAATGATAGGACCTGGATCAAAATCCGTGTCATTCCATTTTGGCATTAATCTCGGCCATTGAATACATGGGTTTCTTATGGTGTATTATGATTTATTGCTTGTATTATGGTTTATGGGCCGTTAGATGACGGCACCTTCTACAGAATATGCTGGCTAGGAAGATCCAAGCCACCGAATGGGGTCAGTATGGGGTCAAATTGACCCCAATTAATAGGAGCGCCCTTTGCACGGAACCATGGCTTGAAGCAAAATATAGAAGATTAATTGAAACTGTATCAACGACAATCATTGCAGCCTTCAATGGTGCAAATTCGACCGCCGCCATAGCTGTGACACTGCTCAACAGTTACAAAACTATAATTCTGATGGGTCTGGGCACAGCTAATAGAGCTAGAAACAGGGGAATCAGAAATGGAACTTAGGCTACAAGGTGAAGCAGAACTATATTTGTTCCTAGCAATGGTGTTACACCGCAGCTACGATGCTAGTCATTAATCACTTCCAACCATTTCAAACTTGCGGAGGAGCAAAGGGGGAGCTTTTGATTCATCAAATCCCTCGTCAAAGGAAATTGAAGGCACCCTTTGCATCGATCCCAAAATTCTCGAGAAGATGCGCAGTATTTTGGCAATATAAAAAAAAGTACGCAAAAAATTGCCCGCCTTTTCCCCTTCCTCTCTCACTTCAAAACGCATTCGACAAATTTCCCAAAGGCCTTCTCCCATCAGATTTACCCAAACACCAATCCTTGCAATGGATGGACTCCACAAATAGCCAAAGATTTGAAGAAGCTACTGCAAAATTTGAAAGAAGGACTCCGCCTCCCTTCATCGCCATGCCGCCACCTTCGGATCCTAGGTGGAAAGCCGTTGGCTGCCCAACATGTGCCCGGCACACCTGCACGATCTTTGCCCACATGATGCTATCCACAATCCGATTGGAACAGAAAAATACGTCTTCTTCCCCAAAAGCAATTTACCAACGTCGGCTTATTGCCTAATTTGATACTAATACAAATGAAAGACACCTTCACAATTCTAGAGTTATAAATATCACGGTTCTTCATCGGGACCCATTATTATTAGATAGTATTGACATCAACTAAGGTCCGTTCCACTTCGCCATCCGTTCTCTGAGGGGACGAATCGGGGAGCCACGACGGTGTCAATTAACACCATTGTTGGGATTCACGCGCGGTCATCGAAGTTCCCATGTGGGCGACATATCACAAAAGTTACGGGGGGATCTTGCCAAGGTGGCGTTGGCAAATTTTGAGGTGACATGACACCTAGGCTCCAACATGCCAAGGTGGCAAAAACATGCCACCTAGGCTCAAATATGCCACCCAGGCTCCAACATGCTAAGGTGGCTCAACCATGCGTGGCTCCAACATGCCGATCAAAACACGCCACCTAGGCCTCAGCGTGCCAGTGGTGGCTCAAACATACCACCTAGGGTCCAATATGCCAAGGTGTCTCAAACATACCACAGGCTCCAAATATGCCACCTAGGCTCCGGCATGCCAAGGTGGCTCAACCATGCCACGTGGGCTCCAACATGTCAATATGGCTCAAACACCGCCGCTAGGCTCCTAACATGCCAGCGTGGGCTCAAACATGCCACTAGGCTCCAACATGCCAAGGTGTCTCAAACATGCACCGGACCCACATGGCATGTTTGAGCCACCTTGGCATGTTTGAGCCACTTCACATATTGGACCCTAGGTGGCATGTTGAGCCCCGCATGGCATGTTTGAACCACCTTTGTCATATTTGAACCACCTTGGCATGTTTAAGCCTAGGTGGCATGTTGGAGCCTATGTGGCACGTTTGAACCACCTTGGCATGTTTTAAGCCTAGGTGGCATGTTGGAGCCTATGTGGCACGTTTGAGCCGCCTTGGCATGTTTGAGCCTAGGTGGCATGCTTGAGCCTAGGTGGCATGCTTGAGCCACCTTGGCATGTTGGAGCCTAGGTGGCATGTTTGAGCCTAGGTGGCATGTTAGCGCCTAGGTGGCATGTTTGAGCCACCTTGGCATGTTGGAGCCAACGTGGCATGTTTGAGCCTAGGTGGCATGCTCAGCCCACGTGGCATGTTTGAGCCAGCTGGCATGCTTGAGCCTAGGTGGCATGTTGGAGCCAAGGTGGCATGTCGGAGTCTTTGTGGCATGTTTGAGCCACCTTGGCATGTTGGACCCTAGGTGGCCTTGGAGCCCACGTGGCATGTTTGAGCCACCTTGGCATGTTTGACCCACCTTGGCATGTTTAAGTCTAGGTGGCATGTTGGAGCCTAGATGGCATTTTTGAGCCACCTTGTCATGTTGGAGCCTAGGTGTTATGTTGGAGCCACCTTGGCATGTTCGAGCCACCTTGGCATGTTTGGGCCTAGGTGGCATGTTGGAGCCCGCTATATGTTTGAGCCACCTTGGCATGTTTGAGTTCTAGGTGGCATGTTGGACAGCGTGTGGCATGTAGGAGCCACCTTGGCATGTTTGAACCACCTTGGCATTTTTTGAGCCTAGGTGGCATGTTGGAGCCTAGGTGGCACATTTGAGCCACCTTGGCATGTT
Organism: Isoetes taiwanensis; assembly: GCA_021234155.1. NCBI lineage: Eukaryota > Viridiplantae > Streptophyta > Lycopodiopsida > Isoetales > Isoetaceae > Isoetes > Isoetes taiwanensis. The sequence continues at coordinate 2,057,097 of JAJEKV010000002.1, read as the reverse complement.
GGACCTAGGTGGCATGTTGGAGCCAGCGGGCATGTTTGAGCCAAGGGGTCATGTTGGAGCCTAGGTTGCATGTTTGAGCCTGGGTGGCATGGTGGAGCCCTAGGTGGCACATTTGAGCCACCTTGGCACGTTGGAACCTAGGTGGCATGTTGTGAGCCACCTTGGCTTGTTGGAGCCTAGGTGGCATGTTGGAGCCTTTGTGGCATGTTTGAGCCACCTTGGCATGTTGGGCCAGGTGGCATGTTGGAGCCACCTTGGCATGTTGGAGCCCTAAGTGGTATCTTTGAGCCTAGGTGGCATGTTTGCCACTTTGGCATATTGGAGCCTAGGTGGCATGTTGGAAACCTCGCGGCAAGTTTGAGCCACCTTGGCATATTTGAGCCACCTTGGCAAATTGGAGCTACCTTGACATATTGGAGCCTAGGTGGCATGTTTGAGCCACCTTGGCATGTTGGAGACTAGGCATGTTGGAGCCCATTGCCATGTTGAAGCCACCTTGGCATGTTGGAGCCTAGGTGGCATTGGAGCCCACGTGGCATCTTTGAGCCACCTTGGCATGTTTAAGCCTAGGGTGGCATGTTGGAGCCTAGATGGCATGTTTGAGCCACCTTGGCATGTTGGAGCCTAGGTGGCACATTTGAGCCACCTTGGCATTTTGGAGCCTAGGTGGCATGTTGTGAGTCACCTTGGCCTGTTGTAGCCTAGGTGGCATGTTTGAGCCTTAGGTGGCATGTTGGAGCCCAAGTGGCATGTTTGAGCCACCTTGGCATGCTTGAGCCTAGGTGGCATGTTGGAGCCAACCTTGGCATGCTGGAGCCAAGGTGGCATGTCGGAGCCTTTGTGGCATGTTTGAGCCACCTTGGCATGTTGGAGCCTAGGTGGCATGTTTGAGCCTAGGTGGCATGTTGGAGCCCAAGTGGCATGTTTGAGCCACCTTGGCATGGTTGAGCCTAGGTGGCATGTTGGAGCCAACCTTGGCATGTTGGAGCCAAGGTGGCATGTCGGAGCCTTTGTGGCATGTTTGAGCCACCTTGGCATGTTGGGGCCACGTGGCATGTTGGAGCCACCTTGGCATGCTGGAGCCTAGGTGGCATGTTTGCGCCACTTTGGCATGTTGGAGCCTAGGTGGCATGTTGGAAACCACACGGCAAGTTTGATCCACCTTGGCATGTTTGAGCCACCTTGGCATATTGGAGCCACCTTGACATATTGGAGCCTAGGTGGCATGTTTGAGCCACCTTGAAATGTTGGAGCCTAGGTGACATGTTGGAGCCCATGTGCCACCTTTGAGCCACCTTGGCATGTTTGAGCCTAGGTGGCATTGGAGCCCACGTGGCATGTTTTAGCCACCTTGGCATGGTTAAGACTAGGTGGCATGTTGGAGCCTCGATGGCATGTTTGAGCCACCTTGGCATGTTGGAGCCTAGGTGGCATGTTTGAGCCACCTTGGTGTGTTGGAGCCTAGGTGGCATGTTGGAGCCTCAGATGGCATGTTTGAGCCACCTTGGCATGTTTGAGTCTAGGTGGCATATTGGAGCCGAGGTGGCATGTTGGAGCCCTGGTGGCATGTTTGAGCCACTTTGGCATATTTGAACCACCTTGGCATGTTTAATTAAGCCTAGGTGGCTTGTTGGAGCCTATATGGCACGTTTGAGCCACCTTGGCATGTTGGAGCCTAGGTGGCATGTTGGAGCCCGCGTGGCACGTTTGAGCCACCTTGGCATGTTTAGACCACCTTGGCATGTTTGAGCCTAGGTGGCATGTTGGAGCCTAGGTGGCACATTTGAGCCACCTTGGCATGTTGGAGCCTAGGTGGCATGTTGTGAGCCACCTTGGCTTGTTGGAGCCTAGGTGGCATGTTGGAGCCAGTGTGGCATGTTTGAGCTACCTTGGCATGTTTGAGCCTAGGTGGCATGTTGGAGCCTAGGTGACATGTTTGAGCCACCTTGGCATGTTGGAGCCTAGGTGGCATGTTGGAGCCCACGTGGCATGTTTGAGCCACCGTGGCATGTTAGAGCCTAGGTGGCATGTTGGGGCCCACGTGGCATATTTGTGCCACCTTGGCATGTTAGAGCCCACGTGCCATGTTAGATTGAGTGTGGCATATTTGAGGCCTTCAAGAAATGCCTATATGATGCCAAACCAGTGTCTATCTTTGGTTCTTCGTATCATTGTGTCTTCTACAAGTTGCCAAGTGATGGATGTCTTCAAGTTTCACGCTCTACAAGCTCGCACACACACACATGTATGAAGTCAAATGCTAGTGAGTGTGTCAAGCATGCATGATCAATTTTCACGCTCTACAAGCTCGCACAACACATGTATGAAGTCAAATGCTAGTGAAGTGTGCCAAACATATATAACTCTTGTATGCTGCCATTTTGTGGCAGTAAGGCATGTGGACAACTTGATCGTACATGAATTATTAGAAAACCTTAAAAAACCACACCTCAAAAAAACACTACCTTAAAAAACAACACCTGAAAAGAAAACATCCCTTCAAAAAACCATACCGCCTGAGAAAACAACACATCCTTAAAAAAGAGACTACACCTCCTTTAGAAACCACCCATTCTTTAAAAAAAAACTACGTATCCTTCAGAAAAACTACAGCATATCCTTGGAAAACCACACCCCCATATAACTACGTGTAGGTTTTTTTCAAATCTTCAAAAAGACAACGCGTATTTTGTTTTTACTGTTGTTTTCAGCCGTGGACCAAATGTTGGGGTTGTAGTGGAAGTCATAAGAAGTAAATCATTTGCTACAGCATCAACTTGAATTCAACTTGAATTCTGTGCAATTACAAAGACCATGAACTCCATGTTCTAATGCTCAAAAATAAGGCCAGAAACTTGGCTTGAGCAAGTGCAACTGTTAAGCTATTCAAATAAAAATACAGCTAAAAAGATGGACATAAAAATAACCTTTGTACTTATCAATGTATAGGCATAGCAGCCTTTAAGTGTTGCACTAGTAAACCTCCATGGTTTATGGCTATAAAATTCCAGAAATCTTCGTCATTTATCGCTCCAAGGCTCACCAACATCTCTATTTCCATATTCCATTCTCTTTCAAGCTAAAGAAACCCCCTAAAAGCAAAAAGACACAATAGAAGGAGAGAGCCCTGTGACTGCAGCCAATCAATACACAATTAGCATGATAATGGTAATGTGCAAGGGCCAAAAGGTACATTGGGTCTCGGTTTATCACCGATCACCAATTGTATCCTTTTGCCCCGAGGTGACTTTAACAAGAAAGTAGACCGAATATTAACATTCTTAATGTTTTAAACTTCCCAATTGGACTTAAAATCTTATTTCGCAATTAAATCTCTCAAAGACACAATTATCGGGGATTACCATCGATGAGAACCAATTTCTTAATCCCAAATCTAGCTGGTTACCATGATAATTAGTTCTAAAGCGAGAATGTCGGTCTATTTTCGATAATATAAGATCTATTTCAGATCTTGTTGCGCCATCATAGACCACATATACATCAAGCATGTAAGTGCAACTATTGTGGGAACATAGCTATTTTCAACATGGATACATTGAACCAAAGATATAGATTCCTCTCTGATATTTACTTGCTATCTAGAATTCCATATAAACATAAGAAAACAAATGAAAAGCAATGGACTTTTCAAAGTGAAATCGCACATATTTAAGCATATGTGTGCAAATATAATTTATCAAACCTGATTTGGAGCTCTTCTAGTGATAGCTTCTTGTTTGCATTTTCGAATATCAAGATGATATATACAATCTCTGACCACATAGCTCCTATCTGATCCGTCATATAGGCATGAGGCCTATTCTTGTCACCACTTTTTATTGCCTAGCGTGCTTTCTCGATGCATTTCAAATATAGACGTACTTTAGCAAAGATAATTATTAAGCCTTGGTAAAGTCGATCAAACGTAAAACAAGCAATTGACTATTTCGCTTTTAAACCCTTATATCATATAAAGCTCAAAGCTTTTATAGCCCGTCTGTGCACAATAAATACCATACAAACCTAGAGTCTACCTTGTAGTTACCGCCATATCGAGCCATTTCGGTCCTTGCAAGGGACCTCATTGTTCTTCCTTATTGGATTTGCAGAACCAAAGATTAGGAAAACGAATTCCCATCATATTAATATGTATTACGATCCCGCTCAAGAGCTTATTGCTTGTCGCAGCCTTCCATTCAACTACTATATTTTAGGCATGAATATGAAATAGTAGATCCATACCTAATCATTTCTAAGAAATCCTCGCGATCCTAGAACATCTCAGAGATGATGAGGTTTACACAACAGAGCCCTGAAATACGCTTTTCCATATCCGTGATTAAGCGTAAAATAAGTATGCTCCACCATTTGCTATTTCTTCTTTGAAGTGAATAAGTGAATCTTAGCTTCTACATCCGCCATTTCTCAAGCTTCAAATGCTAGCCTACAACTTTTCGGCTAGTATAGAGCATGCAACAAGACTTCAAATCGATTTTCATCGCTTCCCACGAATCGATTTGGTCGGGCGGCCGCTTTGGCTACTTACGGTTGTATTTTCCAGGCCTATATATTACACATATTTTCCAAGGCTTTATATTATATAAGAGAGCAGCCAAATCAATATTTTCAGATTTGCTAAAAGTCGCCTCGATGGGATTTTTTTTTTGAAGCCAAAAATGTATTTCTTATCATATCGGTCTCTTTGAATATTGAGAAAGTCCCAAGTTTGCATTTTGCATGGTTTTGAAGATACACGGGAGCATTTTCTCTTCTTCTATTTAGGCCAAATTGCCCTAAGCCAACTTGCATCTTAGGCATATGCCCCCAAAGTTAAAAAAAGGCATCTTAGGCATATACCATCGTTTAAAAAGTTTATCTGCACAAGTTCTAGTATCATGAGCTTAATTGCTTAACTTTAAAAATAGTTTAAAAAAAAAAAAAAATTTTTTTTTCGGTCGCTGTAAAACGTTGCTTACAAACGCCGCTCAACGACGCTTTTTGTCGCCGCTTAACGACGCCACGACGGGGCCGTTAAACGACGACCATGATTTAAATCGAAAACAAGATGCAATCCCGCGCTTATTATCGAGCAAGCAAAGCTTATGGAGGAGCCGCTTTTGAGGCGATTTTCGGCGCGGATCTACTTTGGGGGTCTATTCTATGTAAGACAAGCTTCATAAGGTATGTGCACGGATCAACCAACTCGCTTTTTGAATCTAAACTTGTTTTTGGGTAGATTTAGGGCTTTTTTGTATTTGTTGTTTGTTCTTCCTTCAACCTTCATTCTTCTTCTTCCATTCTTGCATCCTTCTTCCATACATATTCTTCCATTCCCTTTGTCATCTTCTTCTTCATTCTTCCTCCTCTTATACTACTTCTTCCTCCTCTTATTCAAATTCTTACTCTTAATCCTCCTCTTGGCGCTTCATCTTCTTAGTATTCTTCCTCCCCATTTTCGGTTCCTCCTCTTCTTCTTAGCCTTTTCTTCTTCTAATTCTTCCATTCTTCTTCTAATTAATTTCCCATCTAAGAAGACGTCGTTAAAAGATCTAGACCCTTCTTCTTTCCAAAATTTTTCCTTATTAGTTGTTTTATACTATTTCTTTCTAATCATTGAATTTTTTGTTTGCATGTACACTCCTAGCAAAATGTGTTGTTCTTGCAAAACAAGTTGGCACCTCTTCCAGGTAAGGATTTAATTTTTTCAATACGCTAATAAAATACTAATGCTTTATTTAGGTTAAATTGTTATCCAAGAAGGGGACGTCATTGAAACCACCCCTCCCCCATTGATTTTCCATTTTTTTTTCCTTTAAGTTGTTTATTTATACTAATATTTTACTAATCATTGAATTTATTGTTTTGCATGTACACTCCTAGCAAATGCGTTGTTTGTGCAAAACAACTTTGCCACCTTGTACCAGGTAAGCATTTAATTTTCAATATGCTTAATGTATTGATTGATGTATTTAGCTTAATTTATTGATTAATGTATTTAGCTAAAAAAATTGGGGCTTCATTTATTTTTGTATTTTTTTAATATATTTAAGCGACATCATTTAATGACGTTAAAATCTTATATTTCTTTATTGGTTAAATTCATTTTATGGGCTTTAAATTAAATGTATTAACTTCATTCATAATAAATGTGTTATTATTATTTTTTCAATTTATAAAAAAAAAAAAAAAAAAAAAATTAAAAAAAAATTAAAAAAAAAAAAAAAAAAAAAAAAAATTTTTAATACACGTAAGCAACGTCGTTAAACGACGTTGCTTAAGTGGCTGCCACGTCAGCAACGGCGCTGCCGGGTAACGCCATACCGTCGCTGGGTCGCTGGTACGCCATCGCATCACGTGGCGCCGTTAAACGACGCCAAACACGCGGGTCGCCACGCCGCCAACCTCGCTTCGCCGACGCCACGCTGGCCTGCCGCCAAGGCGCGTACCACGCGTATCGCGTATGCGTCGCTGAACGACGCCGTCGCCGCTTTTAAGACGCCCTTGATTCGCATAGGTCTCTGCGCGTCTCTACTGACCGGACATGAGAGGGCTCTCCGAAACGTAAACCCTATGGGTTTGCATTTTGGGGCCGAAGTTTTGGTCTGCTGCACTTGGGACATGGCCGAAGCCGCGCCGTCGAATGAGGAGCAAGGTGAAACCGAATGAACGGAGTTTGGGCCCGCCCTCCCCCCGATGTGGCAATTAGAAGTCTGGGGCTTTTGCAAAGGGCAAGACATTCATAAATTCAATTAATACATTGTACCAAAATAAATTCTGATTTTTACCCTTTGGATTCCTAATTCATCTCCAAAGACACGTTTCCAATTTTTTTCGAATTTCCGAGAAGGTCTAGGTCAAAGGGTTAGATTAGAATCTGCCGGCGGCAGGCTCAAGCGGTATAAACCGCTGCACCCTTCCCCAAGTCAAACGAGGCGGGACCTTGCGTGGCTCCCTCACAAGAGGGGAGAGTCCCGGACCCCGTGAGGCGGGATCCAAAAAATTCCCCCAGGCAGCCCTTCCCGGTAGCCGCCACGGGGGCCGACGCCACGACCACCCTCCCGAGCCCTGCCTCCCCATCCCACCGCTGGATCCCTCCATTAAGGCCCCTCTTCGAAGGCCCAAAAGATTCCAGATCGGTCCCGAGAACTTGTTAAACCGCTGAGCCGCCCCGAGGTCTACCTTGTAGAAACCGCAGATTTTGTCGCTCGGCACCGGGAGGTTTAATGGCAAATCGACCTCGCCAAGTCGTCCGAAATGGCTAAATTACCCTAGGGAGCAAGTTATAAGGTCGGTTTTGCAAAGGAAAGAAACACTCACGCCCACTCCACGAAGATCCCATGATCCACATCCTAGGCCAATTGATTACGAAGTGTGCTAGACATGAGCTACTTTGGCGCTTCTTGAGGTCCGTGGTCTTCGCCACTTTAACTTGGTCGCCAGGCAATGTCGACGTTTCGGAGTCCATTGGCAGAGCCAAATCACAGCCCGTGAGAGGGGAGGTCGCCGCATCCGTAGCCCCTCGTGGCCTTGGGAGAGGAAATTCGGGCAAGCACCGGGGATTTTAGGGTCCGTGCTCGGCGCCAACACCCCCACTCCACGCCAAGACACGCTAGCGGTCCCCGCCGACCGACAAGGAGAGGGCTCAAACGTGAAACCCTATGGGTTGCCGTGTTCTAGAAGGGGCCGAAGTTTTGGTCCAAGGCACTTAGGACATGGTCGAAGTCGCGGCCGAGAATGCGGAGCAAGGGGAACTGAACGGAACGGAGTTTGGGCCCGGGGCGCTTTTGTAGTGGCAAGACATTCATAAATTCATAATTAATGCATTGTAATGAAAATAAATTCTGATTTTTGCCACCGGATTCCTAATTCATCTCCAAAGACAATGTTCCCAATTTTTCAGAATTTTCTGAGAAGGTCTAGGTCAAAGGGTTAGCATTAGAATCCGCCGGGGGCCCGCTATGCGTGGCAACCGAGCCGCACCCTTCCCCAAGTCAAACGAGGCCAGGACCTGTGGCTCCCCTCACAAGAGGGGGAGAGTCCCCACCCCCAGAGGCGGGATCCAAAAAGTTCCCGGCAGCTTCTTGGCGGCCCACGGGCCGCGACGCTTAATGACCACCCTCCCGGAGCCCTGCCCCTATCCCACCGCTGATCCTCCGCTCAGGCCCCCCTCTTTGGGAAGGCCCAAAGATTCCAGATCGGGTCCGCGGATAACTTGTCAAATCACGGAGCCGCCCCCAGGTCGGCCTTTGTAGAAACCGCAGTTTTTTGTCGCTCGGCACCGAGGAGGTTTCGTAATGGCAAATCGACCTCGCCAAGTCGTCCGAATGGCGAAATTACCCTAGGGAGCAAGTTACAAGGTCGGTTTTGCAAAAGAAAGAAAACACTCACGCCCTCCACGACAAGAGATCCAAAGATCCACATCCTAGGCCATGATTGACTACGAAAGTGTGCTAGACATGAGCTACTTTGGCTTTCTTGAGGTCGGGTGGTCGCCTGGCCACTTAACTTGGTCCCTGTGGCAATGTCGACGTTCGAGTCCATTGGCGAGCCAAATCACAGCCTCCAGAGGGAGGTCGCCCGGCCCGTCCCGGTGGCCTTGGGAGAGGAAATTGGGCAAGCAACTTTCGGGGATTTTAGGTCCGTGCTCGCATCAACACCCCCACTCCACGCCAAGACACGGCAAGCAAGGTCTCGGCCGACCGACATAGGGCGGGGCCTCAAACGTGAAACCCTATGGGTTTGCATTTTGGGGGCAACCATCATTCAATTATTTTAAGAATATGTCTTAATTTTGGGAGATTTTTGTCGCGAGCTTCCCCGCCGCTTTTACGCGTTTTTTTCTTCCAAGCTTTTTTTCCTCTTTTCCGTGTTGCCATCACTTTCTTAAAACTTCCCCTAATTTATTCACTTTCCCCCTCTTCGTCCTTTTCTTTTTCCCTTATAAGTCCCTTTTTTTTCGGTTTTTATAGGCCCTAACGCCCAAATTTTTTCCATTTTCTTTTCCTTCTCTTTCTTCATATTCCGCTCTCGTCCAAATGCATATGGGTTGAGCTATGGTGCCGCTTTCTTCAGGCTATGGCGCCTATTCTTCAAAGTTACGGCCTCTTCATGCTATGGCTACTTACTTAGCCCATTTCGACCGAGGCAAGAAAGGAGATACATAGTGAGGATGACCGAGCCCATTCCGTGACCTAAGGTACGCTTTATTCCGCATGGAGGCAATAAAGAAGATGGAATACAAAGGAGATGGTCCAAATGTCACCTGCTGGCTTGTTTAGCCATAGATTCGTGGCTTTAGTTTCTTCCCGAGGCTTGTGCAAAATCTTAACTATTTCAGATGCAGGATACGTATGTTTCTATCCTATTTCGTGCAAACCTGAAAAGCAGCTTAGATTTGGATACTCAAAAGAAACTTGGATTGGAATGGTGCTTTGAAGGAATGCATGAGGCAACTTCGGTATGTCGTGGAGGAGCAAGAGCGAAAATTCATGAGGCAAAGAGGGGTAAAGGCGTAACAAGGGAATGGGACAAGGTTCGCTCAGAGTTTGAAGCCAAGTTGGAGGAAATGGGTACTAAGCTCATGGAGTCGCAGAAGCACGTATCGTCAAGTTTCTAAGTCCCTTCAAGAACGTGCAAAAGTCTTGCACACATTAGTGAAGAAAGAATGAAAGAGAGGCGAGTCTCGTGTGTTTCAAGTCAAGTTAGAGAATGCCACAAAGGAAAATGCGGCCGAGGTAATGAGCTTCAAGTTTTAACTAAAGAGGTTGAGATTAAGAATGATGAAAGAGAATACAAAGAAAAGGGCCGCAGGTTTTCCAATAAACAACAACTTGAGCATGTGAAAAAGATTGCCCGGGCTTGAAGGCGAAAAGCCGAGGTCGAGGGCACTAGTCGGCTGGAAGTTGCCGTGTCCAAAGAGCTAGCTTGCTCAAATGAAATTAGAGGTTGAAGCTAAAGAGGGAGGTGGGGAGACAAAGAGGAAAAAGATCACTTTCTAGTTGGATGCAAGGGAATCGATTATTGAGCATGCCTTTTCTTTGGGTCTTATCTACAAGATTTATTGTTGCTTTCACTTCTAGGTTATTGAATTTGGCTTATTAGGCATCTAAATTTAAAGGAGCTTCTTTTTATTAGAATCGAGTTATTTAGAGTTTTGATGGGCATAATGTAATCGAGGCCTTGATGTGAATTCCTTTTACAAATGTGTTTCTTCAAAAGTTAAATTGCCGGTTGGAGTAGATTATCATGGAATTATGAGAAAATGTTCTCTCAGAAGTTGCTAAATTATGGCAAAATGTTCTTTGTGATCCGCTAAATTGTAAACCGCCATCGCTTTTAGTTCTTTGAAGGCCTTGGTAGAGTTATTAAACTAAAGCACATGCCTAGTATGTTGGCTGATAATTAAATGAAAATCAGATGTTGCAACTAGGAAACTAGCAAGAAACATCTGCAGCCAAAAATATTGGAGCCAAGCTCAGGAAGAAGTCAGCCCAAATGCATGGAGAATAACTTAGTGCAGATGGAGAATAACTGGAGATGCAGTTATGAGCTTTATTTGTAGCTTTATTTGTTGAGCTTTATTTGTAGCTTTATTTGTTGTCCACAGCTTTTGAAATCGCCCCAAGCGCGAATTATGAGCTTTATTTGTTGTCCACAGCTTTTGAAATCGCCCCAAGCGCGAATTATGAGCTTTATTTGTTGTTCACAGCTTTTGAAATCGCCCCAAGCGCGATTTCACTTTGTCACACTTTTCTAATATCCACCTCTATTTGCCTAAAATATCATAACTCCAAATTTAAGATTGTTAAAATTATGTGAATATTTGGAGCAATTTTACTTTTACATATTGTTATATATGCTTGATTTCGATAAGTAAATGATTATTTATTATGTGATGTCAATAAAAAATTTGTTATTTTAAGTATATTTGTTGTTTTAATGCTATATTATCTATCGATGTAATTTCAAGAAAACAAGTCCTTTTTGTGCCTTATTTAATGTAAATACAAATAATTAACCAAATATGCAACATACACTACACTTTTCTAACTGCAAAAAATAGAATTGAAAAACACTATATGCGCTAAAAATAACGCTTATTTGGCGCGATTTTGGAATAGACATAATCCCAAAATAATTGAATGATGGTTGGGCCGTGTTTTGGTCTGTTGCACTTGGGACATGGCCGAAGCCAGCGGTAGAAATGAGGAGCAAGGTGAAACCGACGAACGGAGTTTGGGCCTGGCCCTCCTCCCGATGTGGCAATTAGAAGTCTGGGGCTTTTGCAAAGGGGCAAGACATTCATAAATTGTAATTAATACATTGTACCTAAAATAAATTCTGATTTTTTTGCCACCGATTCCTAATTCATCTCCAAAGACAATACCCCTACCTTTCGGAATTTTTGGAGAAGGTCTAGGTCAAAGGGTTAGATTAGAACGGCCGGGCAGCCCGCGCTATGGGCAAACCGAAATGCACCCTTCCCCAAGTCAAACGAGGCCGTGACCTTGTGGCTCCCCTCACAAGAGGGGAGAGTCCCACCCCGTGAGGCGGATCCAAAAAATTCCCGAGGCAGCCCTTCCCGGCCCAGTCACGGGCCGCAGACGCTTAATGACCACCTCCCGGAGCCCGGTTCCCTATCCCAATCGCTGATCCTCCATTAAGGGCCCCTTCGAAGGCCCAAAAGATTCCAGATCGGGTCCGAGAAACTTGTTAACCGCGGAGCGCCCCGAGGTCGGCCTTGTAGAAACCGCATTTTGTCGCTCGCATCGGGGAGGCTTCGAATGGTAAATCGACCTCGCCAAGTCGTCCGGAATGGCTTAAAATTACCCTAGGGAGCAAGTTATAAGGTCGGCTTTTGCAAAGGAAAGAAACACTCACGCCTCCACGACAGCATCCCATCCACATCCTAGGCCAATTGATTACGAGTGTGCTAGACATGAGCTACTTTGGCTTCTTGGAGGTCGGGTGGTCTTCCGGCCACGCAAAGTTGGTCCCCGTGGCAATGTCGGTTCTCGAGTCCATTGGCGTAGCCAAATCACTTCCCGGAGAGGGAGGTCGCCCGGGCCCCCAGGGGCCTTGGGAAGAGGAAATTAGGGGCAAGCGCTCGGGGATTTTAGGGTCCGCGGCCGTGGCATCAACACCCCCACTCCACATCAAGACACGGCACGCAAGATCCCTACTGACCGACAAGGAGAGGGCTCAAACGTAAAACCCTATGGGTTTGCATTTTGGGGCCGAAGTTTTGGTCCGCTGCACTTGGGACGTGTTGGCGAGAAGCCGCGTCGAAACGGGCAAGGGGGAACCGACGGAACGGAGTTTGGGCCCGTCCTCCTCCCCGATGTGGCAATTAGAAGTTGGGGGCTTTGCAAGTGGCAAGACATTCATAAATTCGTAATTAATGCATTGTACCTGAAATAAATTCTCGATTTTTTGCCACCGATTCCTAATTCATCTCTAGCAGCACACAGCCCAATTTTTGGAATTTTTGGAGAAGGCCTAGGTCAAAGGGTTAGTGATTAGAACGGTCGGGGGCAGCCTCGCTATGTGGCAACCGAAATGCACCCTTCCCCAAGTCAAACGAGGCCGACCTTGCGTGGCTCCCCACAAGAGGGGAGAGTCCCCACCCCGTGAGGTCTATAGATTCAACATGTGCTTTTTCCAAGATCCTATTTATCTTCTTTGGTTGATCACTCTATCATAGCTGCAATTAATGAAGTAAATGAAACAAGATTTGGGTTCATCCCTTAGTCATCCATTTCATCTAACACTTCCAAGGCCATGTCAAGGTCACCAAACCGAGTCAAGGTATTGATTAATGAATTAAATGTAGCCGTTTAATTCTTACAGCCTTCTATTTAACGAGGTTTCACATGTTTAGTATTGTCACCTTAGGAGATTGTCAAGGCTACCATGGAATGTGATCACAAATTCTATTCGTAATTATTCTATTCTTAAGGTATTATTCTCAAGCTCCAATATTTCGTGTAAAAGATATTAGAATTACAAAAGAGAAACGTAAGGCTTGGAAGTTTTAAAACCGGAAAAGGATCCTTTTTAAGACTTGAAAACATGCTTTAAGAGTATAGAGTCATCAATAAAAAAAGAAGTTTTATGCTTCATGTATGAGGTTGTGATAATCTACAATTGCTATGGGTGACAAAATTTGAATATATGACATTATGCGTATCGTTTGTTTTGACTCATTATTGTATGCCTTTTGACCAACTATATATCATATAAAAAATGATTGAACTGATGGGCTACAAAGTATTGTATTGCAGGATTCATAATTTATATTAGATAAAACCTAACTATTTGTTTCTTTAAGGCAATGATGGTGCGGATTACAAAGAGTTCCTGCAGCCATTATGCATGTTTGTATTTATTCAAGGTTGTATTATTCCACAATGATGAATTTGCCTCCCTCTATTCATGCATTAATTCATTATCCAAATATCCTTTTATAAGCCATTACTAGTTACGATGCCCAGCGTTGCTAGGCATAAGTTGGAAAAAGGAGAGATGAAATCATTCCAAAAGAGAGGTGAAATCGAGCATCTCGGTAGGCATTTGGACCACCATTTCTTAATCGATTAGTAAGAATTAAAAAAAAAAAGAATAAGTTATGTCTTCTTTATACTTGTATTTAAATTGCAAGCAATTCCATGGGTCTAGCAATAAAATGTTCTAAGAACATGTACTTTGTATGATAATCTTGAAAAGAAGTATATAGGAGGGATAAAGTCTTAGTAGACCTATGCTAGGTCGTTGGCATTAAAACTATGGTGACCATAATTTATGGATGTAAAGTGTTGTTGGACAACAATTATGTGCATAAACACCTTTAAATTTTGGAATGAATATGATTTATCTTAATTGTAAGGACTTCTAATCCTCTCTAGCTGATATCAAAATTTTCAGCTATGTTACGTTGTTATATAGTCCTTAAATGATGCACATATTTTGCACTCATAGAATGCTAACACTTAAATGCCTAACCGCATTATACCACCAGATTTGGAAGATCTTCAATATAAATTGGATTGCATTGCAATGCGTAAAATCGATTACACCGCCTTATCTAAGCAGATTTGCAATGCCAAGTAGCAGTACACAGTGAGCTAAGAAGAGAGATAGTATTAAATTGCAACCAAAACGGGACAAAGCATTAAATATGAGTTATGTATGTTCACATTACACATTGAGTTTCATAATTGTATGATTAGTGAAGCAATCGCATATTGCTACTATTAGAAAGGATAGTTACAAATATGCTACTATTAGAAAGGATAGTTACAAATATTCTCACATGGTTGCTATATTTTTCTTTCAACTATTCTTCTCTTCCTTTTCCATTTTATGTGATCTATTTTCTTCAACTATTCTTCTCTTCCTTTCCCCATTTTATACATTTTGTTCATGAAAGAAATGATCTATCTGTCTAAGGTTTTTATGCACTTGACTTAGTTAAAGGCTAGTCTCTTGCACGCTTGGTGACTTACATCATTAGAATTCATGCCTTTTTTCACTTCTTTATTGTCCGTTGATTGTCCCACAAAATTCAAGATACACAAATTCATCAAGAAGCTAGACTTACATTATGGAATATAATCAATGCATGAATTAGAATAGAATAGAATAGAATAGAATAGAATAGAATAGAATAGAATATACATTAATGTCCCTCGTGCCCTCGAGGCCCCGGACTTATAGCATGGGCGAAGCTCCCTAAAGGGCGCTTACTAGCACATCACGCCATTATGATATAGCCTTTTCTCAAGGTCGACTTTTTTTTCTATTGTTACCAAAGATCCCGCTTTTACTTCGGGCGGGGCGTGCGGTGATGCGTCGTTATCAATCAGCTTTTAAACTGAACAATTTGTATGGGGTTTATGATCCGCTTTTGTGCATCATATTACAAACCCTCTTTCACTGTGTACTTCTCATTCATGCGGTCATCATTCCCTCGGATCGCGTCGCCAAAATCGAAGTGATTCTGTATTGTCATCGGATGTATATACCGGGTTCCCCCATCTTATATTTCATTCTGCTCTCGATGTCCCCGTATATCGCAATCGTTAATCATGTGGTTCTCATCCTCTACTCTCCCATTGTCACAGATTCTCAGATCAATGACTATGCAAGCCATTTGATACAAAAATCTTTTATCCAATAATGCTTATTTTCCAATCTTTTATCGGGTAGCGATTTTCCATAGTACATGACATCTTTGGAACCAGTGATTTGGACACCTTTAGATGGCAAAATCTCTCCTTTGAAGATCATTATTTCTCTAGCTAAGTTAGATATTTGCACACTAAAGGAATGTTTGCGTTAAGAAATCAACATGCTTTGCCAAGAAAGATTTGTGATACCCAAGGGCAAGTTCTTTATATACATTGGAATCTTACAAGAAAAAAAAAGCATGGTTACAAAATCTTTGAGGCCTTTTAACATTGAAAAGATATACAATTTAATTGTCATCACCTTGTATCTAACCGCCACGCTAATACCATCTCGATGGCGGAGGTCTAGGCTGCAAATTTCCCCGTTCACCGAGAGGTTCCGCCACAAATTGAGTCCAAGTTGAATATCGACCGGTGAAATATGTATTCAAGCGATGTCCGTGATTTTAAGGTTCATCCTAACAAGGCATAAACAGGTTAGAGTTTCGCTACTCTTTATTCAAGGTAGCCGATCTATTTCATTATTTGCTCTCGCTATTTTTGCATGCATGTTAAGTTTTTATATCACTTCGGACATATGCGTCAAGGCCATATCGTATATGAAGGTCGCTTTCATTTTTGCCAATTCAAGGGTATTATATGTTATTTCATTTTGTCAATTCAAAGGTATTATTATTTAATGTCTTAATTTCATATATTTTTTCTTCGATCTAGACTCCATTCACTATGATGTTATATTTTGTATTATCATGATTTTTGTTAGTAGCTTTCAAGCCTCATACTTACTTCGTCCTGGTTTTCCGGCTGAAAATTGTCTCAACATTAAATTTCTAGCTCTAAAAAGTAAATAAGAATCAGCGGTGTCTAATGCAATCAATCATGTAACTGCTTCATCTTAGCATCTTTAGCATTCATCGCTATATGTGCATGAGATTGCATATACATGCATGATATGTCATGTTAATGTACAAATTCCCCTAAAGTTTTGGGGCTTTTGCTTTAAAAAACCTTCCTTCACCTCGCACAATTCACGATTTAGACGAAGTTACATTTGAGATAAGAAATCATGTTGCTTTATTTTAAGCAATGTTTGTTTTTCTCAATGTTTGTGATCTAACTTGCTACAAGCATTTATGTTTGGCGCATTAATTCGCATTTTAAGCTGTCAGCCATAGATTGCTCAAATAACTTGATATTCTTAGAAATATCCTTATAATCAGAAATGAGCAATCTACTATGTTTATGAGTTTAGAAGCAAAAATAATAAGAATTCTATGCAAGTGCACAGATTGTCTATGCATTCCTCTTATTGTTCTCTACCTTTGGCTTTGTGTTTTTTTTCAAGAAAAAATTGCTTTTACAATTAATACCAAAGCACTTTGATATGTTCTATTCAACATCACTGAAATAATGAAAAACCAATTTCCTTGAAGGTTATAACTTAGTCAAGTATTGCAAGTTCGTGTCCCAAGATTGATGTCGCTAATGGTTACAAAGCATGAAATAAAAAATGGTTTTGATTTTAATATTGCAACAATATATACTCTAATTGTAAATGTAATATGTTTCAAGTACATGGTGGACAACATCAAGTGAGGTTGGCCTAGCAACTCGTGTAGAAAATTGCATGAAATAGAAATGGTTTTGATTTTAATAGTACAACAATATGTACTCTAATTGTAAATGTATTTGTTTCAAGTACATTGTTGACAACATAAAGTGAGGTTGACCTAGCAAGAAGTAGAAAATTGTTCTCACATCCTTAATTAGGTTTAGAATATTAGTGGAAGTTATAGTGAGGTAAATTTGATCCCCCCCCCCCAACCCCGCATTCTTTATAAAACATTCATAGATCTTAAAGGTAATACATCGATAATACTGTCATTAGACAATTTTAATAACAAAAATAATTATAAAAATAAATAAAGCCCATTCTTGCCAGTATCAACATGCGATGTTGTTGGAAGTTGCACATATAGACGTTAAAGGCTGGGTAAACACGCATGACAGGACATTAGCCCGGCAACGCCGGGCACACGTTTACTAGTATTCTCTTGATGATGACCCTAAAAAAAGCACTTGTAGGGAGGTCTTTGCAAAGGACATGGTCTGGTACCAAGGACACTAGTATATCGGTATTGCCCAGTGTTTGCAACCAGGAATCCTTCTTCCTCGGTACTTTGCTTTTATTACGGCTCTCCCGGAATCTTGCCAAAGCACCGCCTCAAACAACCCCATAATAGAATTAGCAATTTCCTTGCTTAAATACCTGATAAACATTTTGATTATAAGTGTGTGGGATATTTAACATATCTTAAACCAGTTTCTTCATTGGTCGGACCTTCCAACCGATAATCAAAGAGAGCAAACCTAATGATCCGAGCTGCATGGATAGCCGCGTTGGTCGTCCCACCATAAGAATGCACCAGGTACATCATTTAATATTTTATTTGTAGCCTTGAGCATATATATTTAGAGAGGATTTGCAAAATGCTGGAGAATGCATGGAAAATATTAGGGAGATTGGCCACCGTTTTGATCAATAGTAAGTTTCCGCAATGAGGCTAGTTTCCACAACATTTGATTCAGATATTAATCGCCTTTACCGGGGAACTACCTCTTCTCGTTTTCCTTTGCGTGGTTAGGTTTGGCTCTTTCTTAATCCCACCAGCCTTCATCTAGGTTCCAAACGAGTATTTTCTTTTGAATACTTCTACTCTTCTTCCTGGCTTCAGAAGCAAAAATCACACAATCCCCATTTCTACTATATCCATTCATTTTAACCCTGCCAGGTTGGATTTGGGCCTTGAAGAGCAAGGATTTGTTTTCCTTGGTACCTTAGTGGAGCATTCCAATGGAAGATTTAAATCTAAGTTTCAAGCTTAAGCTGCTATGGCATATTATATATTCGGATGCCTTATCTTAGCATGTGGCAATCGCCAGCTTAAAGATCTCCAAATATCAGATCCCAAAGACATTACTATGTGTACCTGGGATTTGGCAAAGGAGAAAACCTCTGAAGGGTTTACTGCCCCTGCACCACACTTGAGATTCTGACCCGAGTTTGTGAGGTAGTCAAAATATACTGTCATAAAAAAAGAGCCAGAAGTGACATATTGTTCCAAAACCTGATGTGATGTATAAGCTCCACCCCACCCCTGCCTTCCATAATGACCTAGAGAAAAAAATAATAATAATACTCGTGATCCGACCCTTTGCATGAAATGCACAATGCCATAGAAAACAGATGGTTACCTTAGAAGCAAGGACTTGGCGCAAGCTCGGGTGAAAAAAGACCAAAAATTTTGAGCCGCTATTAACCAATTGCTTGCTTGGTCTTCACGGTGTTAAGAAAGAAGAACCGAAAGGTGTGATCAGCCACCCGCCCGGTAAATCTTATTCTTTTCGCCAATTTAGAATGGTTTTAAATTGTGACGGATGGACAACCATGGCTTTTATTATATAAAGAAACTAATATGCCAATAATTGGATGATCACAACAATTCCTTCATGTTTATTAGGCTCTTGCTCAGTGTGAACACATGCTTTTGAAATTGGGGTCATTCGTGAAGCTTCTGATGATACAAATTGGCAGCTTTCGTGCAAGAAAGTATTGAGACATATTTTGTTGCTATGGGGCATATTTCTCAAGTTTTAAGTTTGTGATACGATGATATCTACCAAATAACTAAGGGATACAAAGGGCTATTGCAAGTGCCGAGCCTTTGAGCTTTTATGTTTTAAACATTCTTGCCGATGGTATTCAGGTGCTGGATATTTGGTTTTAGGAAATAGTGACATGTTTGTTGGTGATAAATAAACGTTTCTCACCACTTCATAATTGCAGTACGATTCTGATAATGTCACTCGCTTTCTGATGCTAGCAAGGGAGCCAATAATTTCAAGGATAGATCATCCGTTTAAGGTGTGTTCCAACCATAATGACGCGGCATTTATATAGGAGAGGTCTTACTCGCCACGTAATGTCACCGCTTTTAGGACTTATTTGCTTTGGATGTTTGTACAATTTTATATTTCAAAAGGTTTCTGTGACTTTCATACTCATGCTTGATGAACAAGGCAGGGCTAGTATCAAGGATTATTTCACAAGGGCCATTTTCTCTTTCTTCTCTGATTTATATCTAACATAAGACTAGTGCGGACTAGTATCGTGTTCACACTGGAGGAAGGACGAGGAGTGCTTTTTAAGGCTCTTGCAGTATTTTCCCTAAGGAACATTAATTTGACAAAGGTCATTAAAATGCGCCCCCTTCTACAATAAGGTTACTCACTAAAAGAGACATGTTTATTGGGGTTTCTTTTAAAATACAGATAGAAAGTCGTCCACAAAGGAAAAGGCCTCTGCGGGTAGTAGTTGATGATAATAACAGAGGCACTGCCAAGTGGGGGAATTTTATTGGTTTAGATATAATAATATGCAGCATACATGACAATGATCCTTTTTTGTTGTTGGCAGTATTTTGATTATCGTTTCTATGTTGATTTTGAAGCATATGAACGTGCCCAGAAGGCGCATGGACACCTGCAGGTATAACTTGTACATGTTGAGTCAATTGAGGAATTAAATTATTGGTTTTAGCCAAGCAAACATGATAGCATTTGCAGGAGATTGCCCCATAAGTTATCCAATGGACATGACTCCAATTGACTAACTTATCAAATGCTATATAGAGCTACAATTTTGGAAGCCAGGTTATTATCTGATTTAGGGCCCATCATGATTGCCCATTTCCAAGCGGTTCTTCAATTTGGAGCACTTGACAGTACATAGTGGACTCATATATATGATCAAAGAAAATGTATTATAAGAATCAAAAGTGAGCAAGCTGCCGAATTAGTATGGCAGTAACAATGGTTGGATTCAAGAAATAATGTAAACAAGAGATTAAAATTCAATCAAAAGTCTTGAAGGATTTATGAGCAAGGAGCAGAATTTATGCATTTGTGGTTAACCCAGCAATAATGTGAAGTGAAGATTGAAATGAAATGGGTTCTAACAATTTAAGTTTCTTGTTAAATTAAATATCAAACATGACAGCTATCCTTAAAATTTGTGTGGTTTAGTGAACAATTTGTTATTTTTTGTGTTGCTAATCTTTATTTTCTCAATAGGTTGTATTTACCATTTGTTTAGCAGGCCTAACCCCCAACAACAATTCCTCAAATTTCAGCCTATCCAGGGTGCAGTCCACCTCAACAAGTTTCAACGTAGACTGTTAGCTCTTTAAATTTTGACATCCATGGCCCAAGGCCCAAGAAATTCCCCAAAGTCTATATAACTCCTTTAAGTGTTTCGTGACATATCTCCAAGCTCTACACATTTAAAAGTAGACTAGTGGCTAAGTACGCTAGCTAGAATGTTTAATGCTATATACTCATAATGACATGGTCTATTTGCGTCAATAAGCACTAATAAGCATTTGTAAAGTAAGCAAGGACACTGGTAACTGAGAACT
Source organism: Isoetes taiwanensis (assembly GCA_021234155.1). Classification (NCBI taxonomy): domain Eukaryota; kingdom Viridiplantae; phylum Streptophyta; class Lycopodiopsida; order Isoetales; family Isoetaceae; genus Isoetes; species Isoetes taiwanensis. The sequence goes on along the minus strand of JAJEKV010000002.1, from coordinate 2,036,432 downwards.
CTGGTACAACAAGCCTTAAATTTGAAGTGTTCAGTACCATTCTTGAGGATTCTTAATAATTGTTACCATCGCTTAGTAAAAAGTTGCCCTTCAATAAAATGGCCATGATTTTCCAAAAAAAAAAAAAAAAAAAAAAAAAAAAAAACTATTACTTATCATTCATCATATAAAATTGTGGAGCAAGAAAAAAGATGAGGTGTAAAGGGGAAAAAATCCACGTCAGCAGGCTAGATTAAAATGGAGGGCCAAGATTTCTCTAGGCAAAATAGGGCAATTTAGTGCGGCCACACCTCTTCACCGTTTCTCGCAGACGCCATAGCCATGCTTCATTGAGCTTTTGGGATTATGATAGGTTTTGATGGAAGCGGCATGCCCTGAGCTTCAATCTGAGCCCCACAATGGCTCGCAACAGTGGATCCTACCTAGGCTGTTTAGCAAATCTTTAATCCACAGAGCCGATGAAGGTTTTGCCTTGCTTGATTCTGTTTATGATTCTTATCGATCATCCAGAGTAGCGCAAGATATTTCTTTTTCTTCTTCGATTCTGTAGCTGTTTGTTTTTCCTTTCTTTAGCTTATGTGCTACGACATTGTTGATGCAGTAGACTCAAACTGCGGTATTAGGACAGCTTCGCCGCTCTTTTTAGATGCTCATCTCTTCTTATTTCTGAGAAAGCTGGCTGATGTTATTGAACGGTACAGCGGCGTAGACACAGATGCGGCCATGGAGCTTCTCTTTTGCGGATTTCATGGAGTAGAATCCACATCACTTACAGTTTCTCCTAGTTTCCATTCTGGCGCATTTGAAGAACAAAGAGGAGTTTGACATTTAAATTTTCTGCTAAGGGACGCCTCACATGTAGCGTCTCCGGCGCCTCCCCAATGTGAACGTCTCCGGCAAGAATTTCGGGGCATTCACATGTTGGACATCGCCATCACCGGTTTTTGCTTCAAGATTGCTAAGCCATCACCTGTTTTTGCCACCAAACTTCAAGATTGCTTCAAGATTTTACCTTTTATTGCAGGTGAAGACCGAAAATCACTGGAAACGGAGGTCAAGACGTCCAAACGCTGAAGCAGCCGGTTGATCAGGAACTGCTGGAGCAGTTTGACGTCCAACGGTTTGGACGTTGAGCCGCCCGGCAAAAAAGATGAACATGTGAATGCTTTTAGTATTACATGTGAAGCGTCCCTAAGCATGACATATTTCTGTCTGGATGCCATTCAGAGCCGTAGATGCTGCTGCTGGTTGACTTACTTGACTGAGGCAATTATCTAAAGTTAGGACTAGCAAGGACACGGCCTAAAGTTAAGTAGCAGCACGCACAGCACAAAAGTTTTTTACATACCTGGTTGGCAAACGAACCTGTGGTAAGCTCTTTTTTAATTCATGGTACCGTGGTGAAGGAATTCTGCTTTTGTGTTTGGCTTTGGCAACCGTTTATGAACTTCTATTCTGAAATGGCAGGTATAGATTATATTATTTACGGTTGGCAGGTCGCAGATAATTCTCCCTTTAAATGTAATCTTTTTGTGACTAAGAATAATGGCAACATGGCACATATGTTGGCAGGCCGCAGCTAATTCTCCCTTTTTTCTGTATATTCTTCTTGCAACATAAAAAACAAGTGTTAGGGCATTTATTCTCATTTCTGTTCTTCAATCTTGTGTGCACGGTTCTCTGTGCACAAGTAAATAATATGGTAAGTGCAAGCAATATTAACATAAGGACTGCCAAAATTTGTACTTCCAATCTGGCTAGACCGTTAGTAAAGGGATATTTCAGTTCGGAAACAGCAATTGGACGAAATTTCATGTGAGCATATAGGTGATTAACAGCTCTGAGCCTGGAGGGTAGGTAGAATTTGTTAGCAAGAGGATTTCGTTATAGGGTTTCTTAGCTGCCGTAACTATAGAGGAGTGGGGTACAACCTTTATTTAATAAGATCATATCTACATAACCACATCCTCAACATTTTGATTCTATAAGACAAAAACTATGAAACAGGTATGTCTTTTTTAACTTACGAAGATATACTACACATGTCGTGTCATCTTTACAGAAATTCCCTAGACATTAAATCTATCCATTGCCACATGTCATCTAATCTTCGATAATAGTTCTATCTTTAAACTGATCACACCAAAACAACCATCAATCTTGCAACACAATTTGTTGTATGCATAAAAAATCTCCGATAAAATACAATATCATTTTCTATCCAAAACATCACTCATTCTCAAATGAAAACCCCCGCCAAGAAAAAACAACTTCGAACAATAGCGCAACGCCAAAGCCCACCGTCTTGTATTATATATACCTTTACAACTTTTAGCACTTATGCAACATCATGGCAGACAAGAACTCCCAATGGACACTATCGTAAGCTTTGGCAAAGTCAAGCTTAAGATAGCCAACTTGACCTCGTTCTCCGGCCCAATAAAGGCCCTCATAAGGCTGCGGGCAACATTAGTCAAAATGTTCCTCCGGGGGACAAACCCAGTGACACCTTACTAATGGAAGAAGTCAACACTGCTTCAACTTCTTCCCGAGGCTTTTTATAATAATATTATACCTGAGGGACAACAAGGAGATCGGCCTTCAATCATTAATAGTAAAAGGCTTATCCATTTGAGAAGACTGCGAACTCAAGATACACCACGGTACACAAACTCACCTGTAGCCCACCCAATAAGTCTGAAACGACCCGGGACATTTATCCTTGGCCATGCACATACATCTTGCCGCTAAATCCTCTACGGAGAGCTCTTGCTCCAAGCTCTCACGATGAGGTAGAAATCACAGGGCTTAATGACCCCCAAAACAAGCTCTCCCGCATCTCCTTCCTTATGGAAGAGTGCGGAAATGAGCATGCACATACCTCTGCAAATCGATTGGGATCCTCCAAAGTCCGCCATCGTGCCAAAGCAAGGGGCGCCATAGATCTTTTGCATATCGCCAAGAACCTAGTTGCTCAAGAACATCGGCCGAATTTGTGTCCCCTCCTTCCAACCCGGTAGGGCAGCCTTCACACGCCTCCTCGCAGATTCTTTAACTCAAGCTCGAGCAAGCAATATCTGTTGCAACACTACATTCTCCCTAATGCCATCGAGAGGCTGCCCGAATCTTCTCCAACTCGATAGAGACCATGCAACTCCGGGTCGCTCGGCCGCACACGTTGCCTACCAAAACCTTGGCAAAAGCGGCTTCACCCCGCCAACGCGGTCACCATACCGCATATACCCTTGGAGATGAAAAGGTATCAAGCCACAACTCCACCGCAGCGGCCGAAATCCGCGATCGGCCAGGCCCAGGGTGTTCAAATCGGAACACCGGCCCTAGAGGGGGCGAGAGGCAACCGCACTCGACCGGACAAAACCCGAGGGCAATGATCAGAAATGGAGGTAGACAGAATGTTACTTTCGGCGCCAAAAGGGCACACCATCCGTGCGCATGGGAAGGAAGTATAGCGGTCATGCCTAGTATATGCCCGCCCGCACCAATCTGCCTATTACAATAGGTGAAAAGACAAGTCCCGGGGACCTCAACCAAGGCCAAATCCTGCGCAGCAAACGAGACCAGCGGTCCTTCTCAAACCCATGCACAACACGGGTTCCGAGAATCGAGTGATCCTCTACTGCCTCTACCATATTGAAGTCTCCTAACGACAACCAAAAGACACGCAACCCACCAAGGGCTCGCTAACTTATTCGGTTGTGGCCCATAAAGCACCCCCTACCGAGGCTGATTAGGGGCATAAACATTAAACTCTTGCCCTCCCTCCAACCACTTAATTATTGCCCCAGACCAAACACATGCGCTCTGCGCAGTACGTTGTTTTGCATCCATCCTCAAGCAATAAGAGTACCCCCACTAGTCGCCCGTGATATTCGCCATGAGCACGGGCGGATCACCTGTGACACTTATGCTCCCGAATGCAAACAATATCGGGGATTCGGCCGCCGGTGCCAAAGAAACACGGGCCCTCTTACTACTAGAGGACCGCACCCCCGCACATTCCAACTAAGGATGCGACCTATTCATCCCAAAGGAGAAGTGTCCACCCCACGTGCCTACCCACCCGGGCCACCAGCCCCTCATGAGAGTCATCATCTAGAGCCGAGGATTAATCACGGCAATGTGACCCATACCCGGCTCTGCGTGACATTCCACTTCCAACACGTGTGTTGGAAGTCCCCGAAACACCTCCATAGAGTCATGGGCCACACTAGTCTCTATCTCCAACCCGGGGCTGCTCCGGTCACCTCATGCTGGCACATATAAGCTCTTAGGGACATCCCCTGCGGGATCACCGGCCCCTCCCACAGCCACACCCTCGGACCTAGCCACAACCAAATCATCACAGCCTCCCCAGCCACCCGTCCCCTAGCCCCGCCATCCATTTGGCGTGGCGGCAAGCACCTTACCTCGACCTCATTAACCCACCTTTTTGAGTTTTTGGAACTCCTCTCTGCCTTCCTTGCTTACTCTTCTTTAAGCGCTTCCGGTCTTCAACTCCTTTTTTGATGTTGTCCTTTCTGAAGTCACGCTTCTTCTCTTAAAGTATGATATGTTGCGAAAACCACAGTTGGCAATCTATCATATTGTCAGGGCATCACGCCAGATGCCCATCCGGTATGCTGGAGATCTAGATTTAGCAATAGCATTCCTGAATCAGACATATTCTGGTGCCTGATACAGGCTACGATGTTGTAGCATCCGTTTTAAGGTGCTCACTAAAGAAAGAAAAGGAATTATTAAGCCATTATTTACTCCCTAAGGTTTTTGAGATGCTAAAATGCACAGGCCACTAGGTTTGTTACATTTTCACCTTGTAGAATTGAACTCATGTCCTCATGACTTATGTGAAAGGACTGGTACAACTCCCTGAACTTGTTAGCGCCTTCCCATATCGCGTCCTCTTGAGGATACCCTGCCCATTGTACTAGGTATTTTTCAATGGTCCTATTTCTTAATACTCTAGTATCGACTCGCAAAATTGTCAAAGACTTGACTGCAAGGCTTTCTTCCACGGCAACTAGATTATCTTGCGGCAGTACATGGGACGGATCACTTAGATACTTGCATAAGTTGCTAACATGGAATACATTATGGACCTTGACCTTAGCAGGCAATTCCAAATGGTAAGCAGTGTTTCCGACTCTTTGGGTGATCTTAAAGGGCACGCATATCTAGGTGCTAGCTTTTCCTTTCTTAAACTTCAAGTTAATCTTGAGGAATACCATATCATATTTTTGGAATTCTAGAGGTCGTCTCCTTTATCATTAATGCTTGCTTTTGTAGGTTTTGTGCTTTGGCAATATTTTGCCTAATCATTCGGGAGTGTCCCAATGTCTTCTCCCATGGACCCATGGTGCGGACCAAATCAACTTTACATTGGGGGCTGCACCAAGTAAGAGGATATTGGCATTCTTGGCCATACACTGCTTCAAATTGCCTCATCTTTATGGATTCTTGATATGTTGTTGTACGCAAACTCCATTAAGTATAGATAAGAATCCCAAGAGTGTGGATGTTCTAGCACATACATCCTAAGCATAACGGATATCTGAGCTTAAGCAACAAATTACGAAGGAAGCTCATGATAGTCGATGATCGGATCACTCTAGAATTAAAAACTCTTATAATGCAAGCGGTTCTTTTGGCCCAACATGAAGAAGGAAATCCTAAGTTATGTGGCGGATGTTTACCATGTCGAAAAGTGAAAGCTTCTGCTTGATTGCAAGATTAATTGCAACCTTTGGATATTCTTGACCAAAATGGGAAAGTATTAGCATGGATTTTATTGTGGGATTGCCTAAGACACGATCCGGATATGATTCTATTTATGTGGTAATGGATCATCTCATCAAACAAGCTCATTTCATGCCAACCAAAGTTACGGCAAAGCTAAACTTATGTCGGATATCTCCGATCATGAACCTCTGGGATAAGTCCTTGGCGTGATAGGAGAAGATCATGATATAAACTGTCCAGTAAACCAAGACTTGTTGCTGTAGATTCTCGGCCCCACTATTTGGCGAAACATTTGAGTGTTGCAAATGCAACCATTATGCCAGCCATCGCTCGACTATAGCTAAAGACAATTGTCCAAATGTCCTTGCACACTTCCTAGAATTTAGCATCCTTCAAGAACTTCACATTCAAATAAAAGCACTTTCTCCCCGACGTGGTTGCAAAAGAAAGGCTCAATTTGTAAAGGAATTGTAGATGATGGTGAGTTGTCTCTAAGGCAGCAACGAAGAAGATATGAAAATGGTAAGACTGCAGCCGTATTACAGTGAGCTCTATCCAATTGAGAGCTTGCACAACCCTCGACAATCTGACCATTGTACCAAGTAAAAGCACATTCACCACTGAACTCCAAGAGGTTGCAATCATGAAGCAGATAGAGCCACTTCTTTGGTGCCAAATCCAAGCACCACATTAGAGTAACCTCTAACTGATCAGCCTCCACTTCTACCATATTGCAATCTAATACATTGAGCGCCGGCCAATCAAGTTAGCGAGCTTTGAATTAATATCCTCAATGGGTCAATATATGGATCTTGATGCTATACGTGTGGTAAGGATCGTCTGCTCAAGATTCAGCTTATGTTCTACCATCAGAAGGATGGGAAAGGAATCAGACCTTGAGGATCGGAATGATGCCCAGCTCCCGACCCCACCAATCGTGCAATCAAAGTGAATCAAACCGAAGTTTCATCCTCTCAATTTCCTAAGTTTTCTAGCTGATTTACCTTAAACATTATGTTTTAGCCTAAATTCTTATTTGCTATCCTAAATAAACCTAGAATCTTGCTTATCTAGATTATGATGTCCCTTCTTACTTAAATTTTTGTGCATGCCTTTTGTTATATCGATGTAGGTATTACGATTCTGACCATCAGCTTCACTCCTAAGAACTTCCATCTCTTATTTAAAGCTCTTTGTTCTAAAATAGGTTGGACATCAGTTTGTGCAAGTATTGACTGATATGTTTAATAGAACCCTCTAAAAGCAGGTTGCCTTCACAATGAATAATAAATAGAGTGATCTCAACTTACAAGGCCGTGGATAGACATTGCCACGCCATTAATGCACAATCATGGTCAGCCCCTCCTGGAAAAATTATTCACCGGGGTTCTAGAGCAACAATTGATCACATAGGCAAAGGAGCTAGGCAGACTCCAAACACCGACACGCCATCCACCATCGGCCATATTTTCATATTCGTACCTTGCTAAAGGATAATCAAAATAAATGGCAAGGACTTTATTGTTGTTTTCTGGACTTTGTAAAAGCTTTCAAAAGCGATCATTAGAGAGGAAATATGGAGGAGATTGTCACGATCGGTGTCCCCATGAGTTGGAACATGATGTCTACAGATTATATGGAAGGATATCAGCTCAAATGCCATCGTTAAATTAGCCTTTTAACGATGGTTTGGGAGTACCTCAATGATGTCCACTCTCTCCCACATTATTTGAACTATAGATGTGGACCTTCTGGCTCACATCCTTCTAGTATGCAACTAGATTTGGATGCTCTCAGTAGTTTTCGTCAGAAAATTGGTATGTAGGTCAACTTGTCAAGACCAGGAATATCATTTTCTAGGCATCTCACTTCACATATTAGGGTTAAAATTTGGCATATCATTTTCTAGGCAGCAGGAGCATCTCACTTCACATTTTAGGGTCAAAACTTGGAGTTAATGCAAATATACAAATACCTTGGTATGGCATTTACAACCACCCATCCACTAGGACACTTGCATAAAAAAATTGGTGACTATAGGATTGAACGCGTTGTATTTTATGCAAAATAATTTTCACAAATCAAAGCTTTATGATTAGTCCCACTAGACACGCTTGTTTCGCGTGTTGATTGAACTGGTTCTTCCATATGGTTGGAGTGTGGGGTCTGGAAATATCACTTGCTATGTGAGAGGACTTGGAACGCATTCAAAAATCCCTTTTTTTGCTTGGGCTCTGGAATTAAGTCCACAGTCTCATATCCAATTCTTTTGCAAGAGACATGATCCAAACGTTTTGAAATAGAATCCCAAATACTCTAGTACCAAAAGGTGGTCAACATGGAGGATACTCGACTCCCAGACCTTGCATGTACAATGACCATAACATCGTCTTAAAGTTTGTTAAAAGAAAAAACACACAGGTTGGATGTCCAGATGGAATGTGAAGAAGCATGCATGTATAAGAGTAAATAATAATGAAGAACACACGCGGTTGGAGTAATATATAGATTACAGATGGTTAAGATAAGACATTACAAAATGCAGACTAAATTCTACACTACCTTGTAGCCCAAGGAATACGTGCTAATATGTTTTGGTCATGAAAAGATGTAGGACAGTTGCGACGGGTGCACATCATCTTAAAATTTAAACTAGCAAATAGGCCCGTGAACCACATGAAAACATTATATGTCAATGTTGTCAAATTGACGCGATTGAAGATGAACACCATACTCAAACTTTGACCAAAGTTTGCTACTATCCAAACAAAATATGTCAGTTTCATTACACCTAATTAGGCACTATATGTACAGAGCATGCAATGACGGTACTAACATCTTATATCCAGAATGTTCTTGAACGATGAATCCAACTATGCCCACCTTCAACATATTAATATGTACATACTCATCAATACGCTTATTATTGACAAGGTTTTTTCGTCAAAACACCCTTTAGATCATGGTTCTCTTTTTTCTTCTTCTCTCTTTTTTTTTTTTTTTTTTTTTATGCATGGATAGTAATGGGCTTAATGTGCTCTTTATTGGCTCTATACACCTCTATTAGGCTCTATGGACGATTAAAATCAATTCAATTCTAACATTTGTCCCTACTCTTTGCTTCATGCAAAGCCATAGATATGGCTTTAATAGACGTTGCTCTTCGCCCTCGAAGATGCCCCCAAAGCAAGCAAAATCATTGCCTCATGCAATATTAGCCACGTGCCATTAAACTCGCCCATAGTTCAAACCATTATGAAAAATCCTCCAATTAGGATGGTCGACTTTCAATTAAAACACTCACAAGCTTATCGGCAAACATTCTTCAAGTTCAACAAAAAGAGTGAGGTTTTCAGATTCTTCTGTTGTTCTCCCACTCTCCGAATGTTTAGGCATTATCCGTTAACTTTCCGTTGAAGATTATTAAGCGACCTCCTTTTGAAAAGTGGTTTTTGCGCAAAAATTCGTAGCTCTCTCATTTGGTAGTTGTTGCAAATGCATATTCAACTTTTAAAGAGATCTAAAACATACAACAATAATGTAATAGAGAAAGTTCTGGTTGAGGAAATTCCACGAGGGAATTTCCTGAGGTGGCGCCCAATAGGGAAAGTTCTGGTTGAGGAAATTCCACAAGGGAATTTTCTGAGGCGGCCCCGCAAGACGAGGCGGCGCTCAAGTGGCGAAGCCGCAGCGCCGCTAAGTCTGGCGGTGCCGCCGAGGGAATATTCCGAGACGGGGAACTTTCCCAGACGTAATGCACAGTTGGGCGAATTACGTTCCTTACTCTGTTTTGGGTGGCAAGCTCTGTTCCGGCATCAAATCTTTCCACAAAGACACATGGAATCTTACGCAGCGCTGTGAATAGATGGCCTAAGCTTCAATCTAACTGCAGAATAGATGTGAAACTGCAGAACCATTGCCCCAATAAGAGAACAAGATACTCTATTTTTCTGAGAATGCCCTTTTTTTATCGACCTTTGGAAGCTGTGGCTATGGCTGCTTTATCTTCCGCAGCATCGTGAATAGGTGTCCTAGCCCCTTCCCATCCTGCAATACAGCATTCCAGGTTCAAAATTCTTTCTCCCTTCGGTGAGCAGGGGTTCAAATGCAACAAGTTCTTGGAGATTTGGCCAACGGCAACAAGTTCTTGGAGATTCTTGGAGATTTTGCCAAAGGCAACAAGCACAGATAAAAGATATATAGAAGCAACAGATTTAGGCACAGATAACATATATATAGAAGCTACAGATTTAGGAAAGATACTTCAAGAAACCCTGTGCTGGTGAGAACTTGGCTATGGCGCAGAAGAAATCGGTGCCGAAGAAATCCGTGCAGAAAGAAAGCTTGGGCGGCAGAAGAAAGCTTGGGCGGCAGAAGAAATCCATGCAGAAGAAAGCTTGGGTGCTGCCTGCCAGAAACCCTGTGCTAAGAAACTATGCCTGCAGACGAAATGCTTCCGGAAGAAGGCTTGAGCGGCGCCGCCGTGAACAGGTGGAGGAACATTTACGGCATTTAAAATGAGTGGAATAATGCAGTAATTCGCACCAACTGTGCATTACGATAATAGAATTGATAAGTAGTTCGAAAGTATGCCATCCATACAAGATATGGTCTAGCTTCTTAAAGCATAAAGTTGCTTTGAATTGACGTGCTTTTCAATAAGAAAGTAATATTTCGTTAAATGTACTACACTTCCAAAACTAATATGGCTTAAAAACTCTTTCTAGTTCCCTCTTTCTTGTTGTAAATTGATTATCAACTCTAAATGGTATGTACTCACATGATCCATATTTTACCCGTATACGACCTTTATCTTTGATATATCTAAATGCTTATAGGTTGTGCATAAGTTATATGATTTGATGTTGGAATGTTGACTGATTTGATATTGTATTGTGTCGAACTGCTATTATTTGCATAACGTATATTATCAAAGACTAACAATTTGTATTGGTTTAAAATCCTACACAATTAAGATCCAACCCTAATTGCTTGTGAAAATGAGGATAGTTCCACATGAAGTGGAATATTAGCAATGTAATGTTGATGTTCCACGATATCTAATGTTTATAAAATCAAGTCAATGTTAGAGAATAGTTTTTTTGAAGTTGAACTTGTCGATGGAACATTAAAATCTAGGTTTTCAATGGTGATAATAAAATGGAGGGACTTTCAAGTTTATAAATATTGCCTCCATGACAAGCCACTACACTCATTTACCTTCACAAGCTAGATCTGCCTACATACAAATAGTGTTAATCTCAAGTTTTTTCTTCAAAATTACTTTCTACCTCCTTTACGCCTTATCTTCCTTTCCAAGAGGATTTCCAGGAGGATTTCGAGGCAGGGGTTTTTTAATCCTAGTAGTAATGATTGTACTAGCCCATTGTATGGGTCCCATGACCTATTGGTCTCCGTGGACGTTAAAAAAACTATTCTATTCTATTCTATTCTAAGATTTCCTTTATGAATGGTAAGCTATTTTGGACTTTGAAATCCTGAAGATGGTTTTGTGATTTTACTTGCTTCTAAAAACAAACTCCTATTGATTTTGTTTAGTACTATTGAGTAGTGCATTGGTATAGATATTCATAATTCTTTTTGCAGCTTCAAGTGAAAATTGTCTAGGATGATATCTAAATGTAAGCATATATTTAGAGATGTGGATTGATTGCTTGGAGAAGCTTTCAATCATTTGAGATTTCTCTGAATTTCTTCTTTAGCCTAATTTTAAGCCTAACCCAATTCTTTGAATTTGTGTTTTGCTAGAGATGGATTTCTTTAGTGGCTGAATTGATCACAATTAAAGCCTTTCCTATTCTAAAATTTAGTCTTTCTCGAAGATTCTCTTGATCAGGATAGCCCGATTGGGTGGTGAGCTTTGTCGTTAAGGGATGAAATTGTATTTATTGCCTTTATTCCCTGATTGTTTTGTAGATATATATATTTTTTTTATTTTTATTTTTTGAAGGTAGGAGTATATTATTAATGTAGATGGAAAATTTACAAAGAGCCCCCTCCATGGGACAGATAGAAAAGTTGTGTGTTACTTGCCCATCAGACTAGGTGCAGATGTACTACTGGAATGCCTGCTCTTCTTTCCTGCATGTGAGTACTATAGGGAAATATCGTCGTCTTCTCCACAGGGGCAGGTACTATAGGGTGGGCAAAACCGATTTCCACACACCAAAGGGTTTCAGGGCATATAGGATATTTAGTTACCAAGAGTATGAATCCCACTATCATATGTAGGGCCTGGATGAGATGAGCGATTGGTCCACTTATATGATCATCCTGGGGTCCTTAATTCTGTGCCTCCTTTGGTAGGTGATATTCTTCAATTCACAGAGGAGGAAGTCAAAGAAGGATTGCGGCATCTATCTAATGGCAAGTCTCCTGATCTTCAAGGTTTGCAAGCAGAATTGCTTAAATGGGGGGGTCCGCTATTGCTTCCAATCATCACTACTCTTTTAAATCAAGCTTTGCAAGAAGGCTTGCCGAGAAACTTGGGTTTGTCCAAAAGGTCGCACCAATTTACAAAGCGGTGATAAGCATGACCCTTCTAATTATCGCATGATCATGGTAAGTTCCATATTTTCAAAGCTCTTAGCCGATCTTCTTGAGAAGCGGTTTGACATCATGGGCGTAATATACCGGTGTATGCGTCTTTGTAGGACGAGGCGGGGCTTTAGTCCATGCCATTCTACAATAGACCATATTTTCACATTAGCATGCTTATTGAACGTAGTCGAAGTTTGAAACAAGACCTCTATATATGCTTTGTAGATTTTACTTACGCTTTTGATACGATTTCCACACGAGCTTCTTTGGCGGCGCTGCGAGCACTTGGGGTTCCACAAGATCTTCAAAATGCACGGTTTATCGGCTCTATGAAAGGGTTTTTGCTAAATTTCCAAAGCATCGGTACTCAAATCACTAGCAATATTGGAGTTCGACGGGTTGCCCTTTATCTCCTACACTTTTGGCTTGTACATTGATCAATTGGAAGAATGGCTTGATAATCATGGCGGGGTCCACATTTGGCACACTATATCATTAGGCAACTTATGTATCGCGATGATGTTTCACCACAGCACATACCGCCGCTAGTATGCAAAGAACATTTACATGCTCGCGACGGTTTACGTGGAGAACAGTGCTGCGTGTTAATCCGCAAAAGACCAAGCTTTTGGTAGTTCAATCTTCTCGTCACAATGTTCCCCTATGCACTATGATAGCCGCTGGTTGAAGTTGTAGATAGCTACAAGTATCTTGGTGTAGAATTTCAAAGAACACACTCAACAATTGTATTACCAAGCGGGTGGTCTTTGGATGGAGAGCACTCTATGCAATGCAAAACAATTGTTTTCGCCAGAAATTCATGATTGGCCACGGGAAAGCCCACTTGTTTGGGGCTTTGGTAGAGCCTGTTTTCTTGTATGGTTCAAGGGTGGGGGCCGCCATTAGTGCTAGTGCTTGGGAGAGCTTGGAGCGGGTGCAAAAAGTCCTTTCTCACTTACAGACCTTGAGTTAAAAGAACGGTGCCCTATGCTATTCTTTTTACAAGAGACGTGTTTTTGGCCTCTTCAACATTCTCGCCATGAAGCCATCTCCACTATATCCGCAAGGTGCACCACATGGACGATGTTAGGTATCCCGTTCTTGCACTTGCCATGGTGAATCTCCTCGGCGTTTGAAACGATGTTGGAAAGAGCATTGCACTACATGGTTTGCACGCTTGGGGAACTGCAGCGAATCTTACTGATGCTTGCCGGTTCGATCCTCGAGCTTTGCAACAATATCTTAATGGTCGTTTTCTCAAAAGATATGGGGCGCAGCTACTTTGGCCCAAGTGAAAACCGGTCATTATCATGCACACATAAATCCCACTTTGGCACGGGGCCCCAAGCTTATTTGCTTGCTTCATTGTCCGGGAACAAGCTTGTAGCTATTGCATCAATTACGCACGGGGTCCCACAGTCTGGATTGAGACAGGTAGATGGGAGCGCCGCAATTGCCGCGGCGGAGACTATGTGCTGTTGCCGATTCTGCCATGTTATTGAAGATGAAAGCCATACTCTTAAGAAGTTGCCACGCTTTTGAGATAGTCCAGAATCATTTTTCGACCTTAGCATTCCATTCCACGCTTCCACAACTTCTCAGCGCACCATCTGTGCATGACTTGGCATTATACATACTTGAGGTTCTAGATAAACGTCTGCAATTACTGAGCCCTCAGTAGTCATTATCTAAGCTTGTCTAGTATCATCATTACTGCAAAGGTTTTTCCCTTGAAAACCTTTCGAGGCAGGGGTTTTTTAATCCTAGTAGTAATGATTGTACTAGCCCATTGTATGGGTCCCATGACCTATTGGTCTTCGTGGACGTTAAAAAAACTATTCTATTCTATTCTATTCTATTCTTCGTCCATTTATTGACATCTGAAGTAGCAGTAGAATCCTTCCACTTTACCAACTCTATCCAGCTGTTTATTGTACGCCACACCCATCTTTCTATGGTGGGACAAGGCCATTAAAGCCACTTCCATGTTAAAGAGGTTCTTTAGTTTTGTCATTGAAGTAGCCTGTCCCCTAATGCCACGTCGCATATGTGCCTCCACATCACCCAAAGTGCCACATTGGTCAAGGAGGTAGTAATTATGCATTTATCAGTTCTTATGAGCAGCTCGGGCCATGCAAGTGGTCGAGCTCTATCCCTAATATCGGGGAAATCCAGCACCAGAACTCGTGAATCTTAGGGCAGAAAAGGAGATGTACGATCGATTCACATGATTGGCAGCCCAATGGGCACATATCATCTGCCCATTAGGGCGGATTTGGGGTCTCAAAATGGCCCGTATCTTTAATTTCTAATATCCACGTCATAGTACCTTCAAGCCAATGAAAGAGAGGAATTCAAAATGAAAATCAGTATTACGTGGCACTTTTGCAATAAATAGTATTGTAATAATTGCACTTTTTAACTTAAATGCAATCGTTTTTTGGTTATAACTTGTGATTGTGATGTCCAAATTGCACGATGTTTGTTGCGTTGGATAGCTCATGGCGAGATCTTTCCAATGAGTATAGCCTTGATATGCTTTTGATAAAAGGAAAGACTAAAAAAAATGCAAAAAACCAGGTTTTTTCTCGTTTTTTTAACTTTTGGTCATCTAAATTAGATTAGAATATATTCAACCCATATACTGTTGGATAGAGCTTTTGATTCCGCATCCAATAAAGCAAAAATCATGCGATTTGAAGCTATGAATCAAAAGTTATGGCCGAAAAACTAATTGATGAAGTTACTTTTTGAGTATTTATTGCGATTAAAGAGAAGGAAAGTACAATTAATAAGCAAGAGAAAATATGACATGGAATTTTTCTTACGAGGCCATTTTCAGACCCCAAATCCGCCCTAATGACAATCCCTTTCCGAAGTAAAACCTGTTTAGTACTGAGACCTCCTTGAAGCGCAGTCCACCTAAAGAACTGAAGTTTCTTTGAGCAGATAGATTTCCATGAATTAGCTAGGAGAAGTTTAGCAACCTTAGTTGTTACCCCCATCCTAACTTCTGCTGTTAGTGGAGTTTCATCACCACACAAAGCGCGAAGATACTTTCCATACAGTACTTTTCACTCCGAACACACCACCATATTTCCTTAGGCCCCGGAATACCTGAGCAATTTTTGATATTTTCCAGAATCTCACGTAGTACCTTTCTATCTCCTTCTCCCGCCCCTTGTACCTTGTACTAATCTAGTCCAGGACATCCATCTGCCATTCACCCATAGATGTTGTAGATACTGAAATCCCTGTTTTCTCCATTTCCCAAATATGCGGGGATGGACCAAGGCCAGAGGGAGACCCTCCCTATTCCAAACTTGTGTATTCCAGAAGATGCTGATATTTCCAGCCTCTTTGGGAATATCAGCTGGGGAGCATATCGATAACACCTTCATCCAGGCTTGGAGTACCCTTATCATTACCGGGGAGGTACCTGGAGCAAGTTTAGCATCATAGAAGAAGGCCCCTAGTTCGTCCCTCGGAAGTGATGGTTTATGTTTGAGCTTGCACTGGTCAAGCCAGTGTTTAACGAATATCATAGCTGGAGAGGAGTCATTATGTAGCGCACGCCAAGCAAATTTGGCTGCAAGTGCTTGTGCCTGTATAAAAGGGTCCTTACATCCAAGCCCACCATCTCTCTTATCCCGGATATAGCCTAGTGTAGATATAGCCTAGTGTCAGAGTCCAGTTCCAGTTTCTTGTAGAACTGTGGGATAAAGATCCATAGTTTTGAATTATAGAATCCTGGTAGATTAATTTAGAAGTTTAAGAAACGTAGATGCATTCAGTCGGCCAGACAATTTCCGGTTTCTTCAGGAACCTATGGATGAAGTTTAAATCCTTGCTATAATTTTTAATGAATTCAGTAGAGTTTAGAATTGAAGAGTTTTAGAAACTTGCAGCACAAATCAAATGCAGCCAATCAACCTCTTGTCTACATAGTCTATAGTGGTATTCCAAGGTTTAAATTATATCTGTTAATGTGTAGAATGCAGTAGCAAAGTAAGATCAAGGGCATATTCAATCAAGTATGACAGCAAGAGTGAGATTGATTTCGTTGATTTGGTATCAGAGAATAACTTATTGGTGGATTTGCTTACTAAGAATTTGAAGGAGGAGTCTCTTAAGAAGGAGTTGTCTCTAAACAGAATAGAATAGAATAGAGAGAGCATGAAGTTGCCAAATAGAGTGTTTTTTTACTTCTACATTATCACACACAATGTTTTCAAAAGCCTATGCTCAAAACATTCAGTTCCACTCGCTCATTCTACACAATGAGACATTATGAAGTCCAAAATTACTTTACTCATCCTACACAGTGAGTCTTCTAGAACATTTGAGTTCGGACTAGGGTATTTGCTTCAAAGTTGTTCATTCCTTGCTTTTTCACTATTTTAGATGAGGTTTTCTCGCATCATGTTATGACATTTTGTAGGGAAAGCGAGTATATTTTGACTTTTCATCATGGAGATCAACTAACACAGTGCTATTCTATCCATTGTAATGTTAGATTATCTAGTTCCCTCATGACACCACCTCTAGATTGAAGATTTATCCTCGTGCCAAGTTCAAATATTTAACTATGTAGATGATTTTTAGGATCGAAGGTGTTAGGACCCATTATGTTATTATCTCTAGCATAATAAATTCCGTTGAATTTACATGCACACCCATACTGTTATGTTAGAAATCATTCACACTAAATTCGTCATTAATATAATGTTCTCCTTAAAATTTCACATATAACTGGTTACATGCAGTTAGATTAAGTTCACATATGACATTCAATATTTGTCGAAGTTACATTTTGAAAACATAATCGCTTTTGAAACTAAATACATGTGAAACAATGGTTCAACTCCTAAATTTTTATTTGTTGCCGGAGTCAATAAATATAAATGGAATACCATTTAGTGTAAAATGTAGAGAATATAATACAGAGAACACATGATTAATAACTAATGTGAATTCTCTGGTATCTTTTCTGATCAGTTTCAAATATGCTCTGAATTTCTTATGACCGCTTACAAACTCATGCATATCTATATAAGTGCCCATTTGAATACTCCATAATTTTTGTATTTAATAATTTCAATCTGGCAGTTTGTTGATGATTTAATATGAACTTGGTCCAAGCACATCCTTATGTCACACGTTCATAGAAAGCCATGGTTTCTAAGCCCCTGAATTGCTAGAAACTGTCAAGAAGAAGTATGCCTTCAAGTTGTGCAAAACGAGGCAATATTCCAGGCAATTATAAACACAAGGAAACTGGTCTTCTAGCCATCGACTTCAAAGAGCTTCTTGATCTCTTCTGAAACACCAAAAGCTCGCGTATGTTGCATTCTTTGCAATCCATTTGCTCGATGCCTAGTTGATGCCTAGTTTCCAGAGCAATTTTAACCATAATAAGTTGAAAGATGTGATACATAAAACAATATCTATTGCATGCAAAGCATGAGACATTTTGCATTTATATGTGTACGACGTGAAAGTGTTATTACATCGTGGTGCCAAGACAAAACCCAATCGGATACGGGACGTGCTTGTCCGTAGTCTCCTCGAGTCTCACGGTGCCTTGCAAGTCTGATAACTCTTTCAACAACTAACCAATGCTGCTCACCAGGGTAATTCAAGAATTTCATATTGCTCACTGCACCATTCATTCATGAGTTTAAAGTCAAAGACAAAGAATTGCTCTCCCATGAACTCCAACTTGATAAAATTGCACTTTTCCTGATCCTTCTAGATGATATGCCAACATGCAAGGACAAAAGGACGCGATTACAAATTATAATTCTCTTAGAGGTTATGAATATATAGATGAGATCAAGGTCGCATTGGAACAACAATGTCTAGGAGATGCGGATCTTCGAGCCATAGCCGTAAGGGACTCTGTATTTCGGTAACATGTCTTATTAACCCCTGTTCATTTTCATTCTAATCTGCAAATAGAATATGTAATTGATTCCCTGAGACAATTATTCTAATAATATTCCTCGGATATTTAGCTTGATTCATCCTTATGCAATAGTGCTCTCTATAAATTGCTCCTTTTAGAGGGCTTAATCATCCGAGAGAATTGGTTCTATGGGATTTATTGATGTGCAGAAAAACGAGATAAATATGCTCACCTACATCCTTAGACCATGGTGTCCCATGAGCCTTCATATGTTCTAGGCCAGAGTATCGAAGTCCGATCCTGTTTCGGACATTTTGACCACGTGTTTCGGACGCCCGAAACACCCCCATGCATGCCCATCCGCCACCCATGCATGCATCGATGCCCAGGCGCCCGAGGATGCATGCATCCCGGCCATCTTCAACCGCGCACTATGTAACCGCTAGCGGTTGAGTGTCAAACACCACCGGTCTTTTGTCCGTAAAACACCACCGATGTTTTTGAAGGCACTTTTGGACCCGGGCAGCATCGCACTGCGGCGTGGTTCGTTTGAGGTTGCCGTGTACATTAAATTCGTGGTTATGATTGCACCCCTCCAAATTCAAACGGATTGCATTCCCCACAGCGGAGCAAATCCGTAGTGTGGGTATGGTTTTTCTCGCCATGCCAATGTGATAGGTGTTTCAGGACATGGGCTAAGCCTTTCAAGCACTTCTTTGGATACAAATGTTATAGAGCCATCCCATTGACATAGTGCAGATAAATATTTTGAATGCTAAATTTGCAACCCAACATATAGTTGCGGGGTTTTACATCTTGAGTGAGACATGTAATTGGAACATAATATCTAAAACATTGAGTTGCAATTCAGAAGATATTGATTGCAACCAATTATTAATCATAAATCTCAATTGGAAATGAAAACCTATTGAATGCTAAGAACATTGGAACACAATATCTAAAACATTGAATTGCAACTCTAGCCACAAGGACATGGTTGTCTTGCCTTTCAAGGTGTGGTGTTTCTGGCCAGAGGTATGGTGTTTCTGGCCAGAGGCATAGTGTTTCTGGCCACAAGCATGGTGTTTCTGGCCACAAGCATGGTGTTTCTGGCCAGAGTCATGGTGTTTCTGGCCAGAGGCATGGTGTTTCTGGCCACATGCATGGTGTTTCCGCCGCAGGCATGGTGTTTCGGCCACAAGCATGGTGTTTCTTGCCGTGGCATGGTGTTTTACGCCGAGGCATGGTGTTTCGCCACAACAATGGTGTTTCCGCCGCAGGCATGGTGTTTCCGCCGAGGCATGGTGTTTCGGGCTACAACAATGGTGTTTACGGCCGAGGCATGGTGTTTTCGGCCGTAGGCATGGTGTTTTCGCCGGATGTTCCACAACATCTCAATTGCAACTTACTAATAATTAAAAATCTCCTTTAGAATCGACAACCCCGAAAATGTATAAAATATTGAATTGTAACTTTCAAATCTCGAATGGAAATGATTATTTCATAATGTGTTGACTAAGGGTAAGGTGTTTCTAGCCCGGTGTCATGGTGTTTGTGGTCGGTGTTTCTAACCATAACCATGGGTAATTTTGTTCGGAAGGGAGTACTAGTATTAAATGCACTAGTAACTAAATATTCTTTAAACATCGATTGTCAATGGTGCGACATCAATCATCACAAGATTTTTAAATTTCGGTGGCAAATCTAATGGTTCGAAATAGAATGTTCCCGCCGAAAAAGTATCTTGGTCGAAACGAAAAGCACATTTTCAAAAAATTTTGGGGCGGTATGGCTTGGTCGGAATAGGAAAGCACGTGACCAAAAAATGAAAAGCACATCCCTTTGGCGCAGTTCGCTTGGCTAGCAGTCCCAAAAACAGTGGCGGCGGCGGTCGCTTAAGCGAAGGCTAATGCTTTCGGCTCAAGGCGACGACGGATATCTGCCGAGATGGGGCTGCCCCAACGACAGCTCTGAGGAGAAAACGCTGAAGCTCGGATAAGAGCTCTGACCGGTATTACAAAGAAAGGGGAAGCTAGCCCTGAGGAAGCAGTGGCCGGGCCGAGGGAGCTGGCTCACCGAGGGAGCGTGGTCAAGCCATGTCCGCAGCAGCCTTTGTCGCAAATGAGAGCCGGGCCTTAGAAAAAACAGCCGTGGCAGCAGCCGACGATGCTATTCAAACAAAGTCTTTGAGAGAGACCAAGAAGCATAAAAGGAAAGATAAGGAAAGCCCAATCGCTGCGGAGCACCCTCGTGATGCCAAGGTAGTTGCCGCTACTCGTAGGAGGATTCCCAGATCGATGAAGCGGCTTGGGAAATGCAGTATTATTACAGCAATAAGAAAAATAGGCATGTTTGTTTATTTCAAGGTTGTGTTTGGTCTTCGGTTAAGAAGCAAAGGCTGCAAGATCACTTGGCAAAGGAGCATGGATTGCATGTGGTTGTGCAGGGTGCTCCAGTGGGCAGAAAGAGGTTGGCTGTTACCAAGCAGAAAAGAAGGGAAGGGCGAGATTTCTCCCAGTATGCTTTGCGGCGAGCCTTTGATCCAGAATATAAGTATAAGTTAAATCTGTCCAGGTTTTTAAAGAGATGCAAAGATCTAGCTATGGGTGCTGGCCGGGCTATGCTCCAAAATATTGAAGATGGGGAGGAGAAAGAGAACACTTTGGCGTCTTATGCTGAGAGGTATGTAGCTCGGAGGAGGATGGAATGGGAGGCAATGAAAGAGAAAAAAATAGCTCAGTATGAGAGGTACATAGCACACAATTATGGTCCGAATCAGGGACCGGTGAATGGGCTGACCGTGAGGCTTATGGGAATTTGGAGACATGCAGTTTGGGGCTGCGACCGCGGCTTTTATTGTGGCAGGTTTGAGGGCAGCTCTAGTGTTCCTAAATCTCCATCCACACCAGCTACATTGCTAACAAAATCCATAGTTGCTTGGCTTCAATTTTAAAGCTCCACGAGAAACCAAAGCTTAGGATTGGGGCCGAAACTTCTTTGGGTACCCTTTGAGTGCTTCTTCTGCATTCTCCCCGCACCGGATGTCTACTTACTTTGATGTGGTAGATGATGGGGAGACAGACCTGATCAAGAGAACCGTGGTAACTATGACCGGAGGATTTTATTTTGGATTTTGATTTCTTCATGCATCTTGATGACCTCACTACCTTGGAATGGGTTAACAAAAAGAAGAAAGGGAAAGCCACCAAGGCCAATCCAATTCTTTCATAATGATGCTCAATGGCCCGCATCTTAGGAGCCCACTTTGGTCTACTGTAAAAGATGGCAAAGGTGAATTTGTGATACGTCAATCAGAAGCCATTTCCTTTGAGCATCCTGGTTCGGATAATCCTGAGAAGGTTGGCTTGTCTTGGCTAAATGAGCAATGCGTGGGTGCCTACTTGATGTAAGTGTCTTCCCTTTTATACGGTCTGATTGTGCATCTTTTCTGAATTCAGAATTCTTGTGCAGGGTTGTCTCTCATACCATACCAGTCCACCAGAGACGAAGTCATGTGTTTTTTCATCCCGACCGGTAGACCTCTACATGAATAAGAGAGAGTCAATTTGGAGGAAGATTATTCCTCCTAGACCTCGAGAACCATCTCTTCTACTGGTTGCCCGTGGTAAGAAGGTAAGTTATTATTGGTATGATGACATTTATTTACATTTAAAATACCGGCCATTTATTTACATTTAAAAAATTGCAGCCACCATTGGAGCCTTTACCGTATTGTCTTTGATTGGGAAATATGTAAGTCACTTGGAGTGCCACACCCCTTTACTCTTGCTGCATTTTGATTCTATGATGAGATATCATTCTCACGATGTGGCCCGAGAAGTAGTCGAAAGTTGTTTGCATGCAATACTATTTCTTGGTTTTTTAAATTCATCTCTCACTAGCATGAGATGGTCGCAGTCGCTCAAGGAAGTGCATGCTAGTTAGGGCAGCCCCGCAGCGAGAAATGGTCGACATTCAAGCAATTGAAATGCGCCGTCCACAACAAAGAAAATGGTTCGTGACCGTGGAGTGTACACATTACTTGATGCAAGGTGCTTTATAATGAGATTTCATTCTCAAGGATTTCCAGTCCGCCGCTTTGTCGAGGTGAGGGTATTGCTTGTGTGAAGATACTACTTTGTGCAATCATACTAACAAGCTGAAATGCAGGTGACTAAGGACCGGGTTTGACAAGATCGATGTGGCAAACCGCAGAGACACATTTAGCATCTTTGTCAAGGCAGCTACATGAAGCCGTGGCAGTGCAGCCAAAAGCCACCCAAGACAATCTAAGAAGTGTTCTGTTTTTCTTTTGCTTTTAAACTCTTGAACAGTGTTGGCTTCTAAACTCTTGATTGGCTGGAACATGGTATCAGAAGTCATTTTGTAGTTATTCCATGATTTACAGCATAAGTTATTGCATAACTATGTTATCCAGAATCACGTTTCTGGTGTCTCTTTGATAAACACCAAGTATATGACCGAAACACACCGCTATTTTTGCCGATATCTTGGTATTTCTGGCCAAGTTAGTGGTGTTTCAGGCCATATTCTTGGTGTTTCTGGCCTTTCAGGTGGTGTTTCTGGCCAACTTTGTGGTGTTTCTGGCCAGAAAAGAGGTGTTTCAAGCTACATCCTTGGTGTTTCTGACCACAAGACTACAACAAGTAGAACACTGAGTGGTGTTAAAGGTAGTGGTGTTTCCCGGACATTAGAGTGGTGTTTACGCCCCACCCATATGGTGTTTCTTGCCAAATTGATTGGTGTTTCCCAATTGAGTGGTGTTTTTCGGTCCGGTGTGACCTCTAAATGGAATACAATATCTAAAACATTGGGAAGATACAATATCTAAAACATTGGGAAGAGTGGTTTGCAATACAATATCTATAACCTTGAATTGCAAGTTTCAACAAGTGAGTGCAACCCCTTGTAGGAATAATGTGCCACATCCTTGGTGTTTTACGCCACAAGAGCACAACATGCAAAACATTGAAGGGTTGTTTAAGGTAGTGGTGTTTCTTGCCATTTGGGTGGCCAGCCATATGGTGTTTCTGGACATTAGGGTGGTGTTTACGCCACCCATATGGTGTTTCGGACATTAGGGTGGTGTTTCGCCACCCGGATGGTGTTCCCGACATTAGGGGTGGTGTTTACGCCACCCATATGGTGTTTCGGACATTAGGTGGTGTTTACGGCCACCCATATGGTGTTTCTTGCCAAATGGTTTGGTGTTTCTGGCCAATTGAGTGGTGTTTCTGGGCAGGTGTTGTGAGCACATTGAGAAGGATAATTGGAATACAATATACAATACATAGAACATTGAGACCTCTAAATGGAATACAATAGCTAAAACATTGAGAAGAGTGGTTGCAATACAATAGCTATAACCTTGAATTGCAAGTTTCAACAAGTGAGTGCAACCCCTTGTAGGAATACGAAAAGCCACATCCTTGGTGTTTCGCCACAAGAGCACAACATGCAAAACATTGAAGGGTTGTAAGGTAGTGGTGTTTCTTGCCATTCGGGTGGTGTTTCGACGCTTTGGTGGTGTTTCGCCATTGGGGTGGTGTTTTTCGGACATTAGGGTCGCGTGTTCGACATTTGGGTGGTGTTTTCGACAGTTTGGTGGTGTTTTACGCCAGTTTGGTGGTGTTTCCGACATTTGAGTGGTGTTTACGGACATTAGGTTGGTGTTTTACGCCTACCCATATGGTGTTTATGGACATTAGGGTGGTGTTTCTGGACATTAGGGTGGTGTTTCTGGCCAGCCCTTGGTGTTTCTGGACATTAGGGTGGTGTTTCTGGACATTAGGGTGGTGTTTCTGGCCAAGTCAGTGGTGTTTCTGGACATAATCATGGTTACTTAACATATGTTACTTAACAGCAAGATTACTTAACAGCAACATTGGATTGAAAATCCATATGCATCCATATGTATCCGAAAGGAGCAACTACAGTATCTTTCAAATTATCAGAAGTCATCAAAAGATGGAGCACACATACGACTAATGCTCAATAGCGCAATATTCAAGCAATGTACCCCTTTATGCTAACTGCAGCATCCATGATCAGACCTCCTTGGCATTGCCTCCACCATCACCTAAGAGCAACATGGCATTTACCACTTAACATTACTATTCGCAAGTAGAGGAAATGTTTTCAAAGAGAGTGTTAGAATTATTGCAATACCTTCACATCGTGTGATATGATCTTCGCATTCCTTCGAGAAAACGCTAAGTGAACTCCTCTTCTTCCTCTTCTTGTGGCTCTCCACGAAAGGTACTGGTCTAGCAATGGTGTTTCCATTGAAGTCTTGTACCATGGATAGACTCGGTGCCATGAAATTGACATTTCTACTTTCACTTAGCCTTGCCGCCTTTATTGCTAAGTTCAGCTAAAAGGAACCTAGCTTCATTCCATACCTCCTAGCAATGGTCTCCTTGAGACTGCCATTGTCTCGCTTCTATGCTCTCTAACACCTTGGGCTTTTCACTCAAACCAGCCCCAATTGTACAATCCAATTCTTCATCATCGGATGCAACTCACATGCATGGCCCCTCTTCCCAAGAAGGCATGGTGTCATCATATGCCTCGGCAAAGGACCTTAGATTGGACAGCCCGCCAGCCTGAGAACCATGTAGAGTACCACAAAACCTTAGAATGTCTTCCTCTTTATACTTGGACATCATCCTGATCACCTTGACTTGATGCTTGCACATATTCCCTTTCATACCCCATGGACAATCACATGATGACCAATTTTCATGTGCAACATCCACTAAGTAAGGCAAAGCCTCTCGGTTATCATCCCAGTTGTCCATGTTTTGACTCCACACCTCGGCTCTCCCCTCCTTGAAGTTCAGCCATCTAACAGCTACATCTGGAATTTCTCGAGCACCTATGATGGCAGTTTCAACTATGTGCTCCTGTCTCTTGTTGGTTTTAAAACCCGACTCCTTCATGAACCTATCAAAGGACAAGTGAGTTTGTAATACACCTGTAAGCATGTAAATGAGCCAATCTATTCTCCTTCCTCTCAAGGCATGCTTGGATACCCCTAATCTCCTCTTCATGTGCGAATGGTAGGACTCTATACCAGCATTAGTCTCTTGGTTAGCATGTGGATACATCCTTGTGGCAATTATCCAATGTGTAATGTTATTGGTCCAAACTCGGTTCATATACTTCACAACCCTCTTCCACATCTTGTACTTTTCCTTGAATTCATCCAACAACTTCTTGGCCTCTTTGGTGCATGCTTCCACATAATCACTAGTCCTTCTTGGGTCAATATCTACTTTAGTGGCATACATAATATGACCGAGTTCCTTAAACATTTCCCCCCTCACCTTCTTGTTCTTCACGTGCTTTAAAAGCAACTTCATCCAGTTTCTTCGAACATGCCAAATACACAACTGAATTTTGGTTTCGGGCCAAACATCTTTCAAGGCATTGATTTCAGCCTGTGCATCATCTACAATGAAGCATGCAGTTCCCAAGTTGGGTCTTCCCTATGTATCGCGGTTCTTCATTGCAATCAGCCAAGGATGGATGTCCTCCCTCGGGTGGCACTAGAGGATAGAACCCAAACAAATTGGGGACACCATTTCCATGCGTGTCATAAACTAGCAAGGTATAAAGGTCAGAGCGGTGGTCATTGGTCTTGAAGGTTGAATCTAAAGCTACAAAGATTCCCCTTCCATGCTCTAACAAGATCTTCATTTGGAACGGTGTGATGATGCCCAATGTGAAAGGGACTCCCTCCCCGATACATGAACACATATTCGGATGTAAATCAACCCACATCCTAACACTTGTGGCCACATTCTTGTGCAAAGATCCACGTCGGCCAGCCTTTGCGGGACAAATTATATAAATCATCCATGGCTAAGAATGCATCTCTACGTTCTTGGGGCATTGGGATCCATCCTCTTTCTATCTCCCATTGTTCCTGTGTTGACGGAAGACCTCTTGGGGAGTGTGGTTATGAAGCAAATGTTGGTAGGCCCAAGCCTTCTTACCCTTTGAGAGCCATGGAGCTACATCATGCCTTGTCCTTGGCGCATTGGGGATCCTCGGTTCCATGGCGTACTTTCTCTTCATTATCAATGTGCCTCATCTCGTAGTATGTAATTTTACATATATCAGGCCTCAAGATACAACTGCTTCACCTGAAAGTGGCACCTGCAACCTCGCCTAATACTTCCTCTTCTCTGTCTCCTTGAGTAGGAAGGATTCTTCTTCTTTTCTTCAGCAATTAGAGCTCGGGTTGTTTTATCTTTGACCTCCCGAGAACGTTCACGATAATCTTCAGGGCCATAGCTGCACCAGTAGCTACAATTAAGAAATAGTTGTTCAGTTAGCTAAGTTACAGCTGAGAAATAACAGTTCCCGGTTCACTTCAGTTGAAATTCCATGAATCCAAATGAAACTGAATGACAAATCAATTCACTTACTTGGTTATTTTAAGGTGGGCATTTTGGTCGACTCTTTTCTTGGCAGATCCCTCTTCTCTACCCCGAGATCCACGCTTCCCCGGTTGGTGTTGCACCACAACAAATTCTGCCCCCTTCCACGAAATCTTGCACCTTCGCTTGTGGGGATATAGCATGCATACACCGGAATAGTTTGCTGTCGGTGGTAGGTTACTTGCACAACAGAATGCTGCTCTATCTCCCATTGCAATTGCAGTCTCGAAAATACACCGATGGGGGGATCTTGAACCGGGAGATGCAAGAGAGTCTGGAAGACAAAAATTACTAAGTTACAAAGATTTGCCACACTGCTAAAACTAAACCCAATGTCAACCTCTATATAACCTTACCTGTTCTTCCTGGACGCCATTATCCTCTGCCTCCATGCCTGGCCCGAACCCAGGCGCTCCAATGGATCTTTCGAGCGGGGCGGCCGGACCGGTTTCGTGGTAACAAAAAAAGATCCCCCAATTCCGCTTTGAATTGGGCCTGAACACCCCACCAACCTTGGGATGGAAATACCACCACCGATTCATTAAATGCACTGCTCACATAAACAAGTACGGGGACACCGCCACAATTACAAGTCAAAAAGTGTCACGCCCAACTCTCCAACCGCCTTCAAAAGACCGGTGGTGTTTACGGACACTCAACCGCTGCCGTTACATTGCGCGGTTGAAGATGGCCGGATGCATGCATCCTCTGGCGCCCCGGGCATCGATGCATGCATGGATGGCGGATGGGGATGCATGGGGTGTTCGACGCCCGTCCGAAACACCGGTCAAAATGTCCCAAACACCGGATCCGGGACTCGATATCTGGCGCCCTTTAGGCCCCATATGTTCGAGCATTTCAGAATAATTAGATGGCCCTCCATAGCTGTCCATGTCGCCTCATGGATGAGTTGTTTGAGCACATGCCCGAAAGCGAGATGTGGTCTTCATATCTTGCTAGGATTGTGGCATGTAATTCGATTGTAACTCGGGGCATTCATTCAAAAAGTTGGAAGATCCTCCTCAAGTTGAAATTGATGCAAGTTTGAACAAGGTTCTTTGCGCATTCTTGTTGAATAACATCTGTTATTACTACTACATTCTTTATTGTTATCTGTTTAAACAATTTCAGGCACAAGCCACCTTTAATGGCATTCGTTCAAAAAGCTGAAGAGCCTCCTAGGTCTAGCACAATCTATAACTGTTTTCAGCAGTGAAGCAGGCTTGAAGATCTCAAGCGCATGTTTAAGCTTATAATGAAGGAATCATTGCACTATGTAACATATTGTGATCGCTTCTTACGTAGTGCTAACTAACGATCAACAAAGGAATCCTTGCAATTGTCTAGAGCTCTACACTTGAATTTATATTAAGTCCAGAGTAAAACAATATACTTATGGAAAGACTTACCTCCTGCCGATAGGGCTTTGTACACTTCCTTAATTGAAGGACGATCCGGGATATGTCAATTGAACTTCGCAAGCTTTGAGGAACCGCTCTTAAAAAATGAGACCCCGCATGTGAGCGTAAGCCTACACAAAAATTTCGATATCACGGGCTTTGGAATAGATTAGACATAATTGCTATCATGTGAGAGAGTCTGCAATTTAAACCGATAAGAATCACCAACCGCCATTGAAGAATAACCTCTGCCGGAACAAACAAAGTGAATACAGATTGACTCCTTTGAAACAATCTACGATTGATGGCGGCGTCTCTAGAATTGAAGAAACGAAGGCTCGCCATTGAAGAATAACCTCCCGGAACAAACAAAACGAGATTGAATACAGATTGTCTCCTTGAAACGATCGATACAGTTGATGGCAGCATTTCTAGAAATGAAGAAACGAAGGCATGAACGGCCTCTTTTTAAGCGAGAATCCTAATCGATCCCTAGTGACATATATGTTTATGCAAGACAATGAGGGTTTGGTCATAAGATGGTACACATGCAATTGACATGCACTTTGAGAGCTTTTATCTTCCGGTTGAGCAACATTTTTCTTTGTAACATGATCTACATGCAAGGGCAAGTTCCATAAGCAAGACATGTGGCGTAACAATACTACTACAAAAAGAGGGGCTCCACTATGCAATCCATCATCCAGCAACCATGAAGGCCTCTACAATAGCCTTGATTTTGATGGTAGCATTGATGGTAGTGGTGGAAACAATCAAGCAATTCGCTCCAATGCAGCCTCGGTTTTGAAGAAGATGGGTATAGAGGTGGTGGTGGTGGATATGGTCCGTATAGAGAGGTCGTGGTGGATATGGCCCATATAGAGGTCATGGTGAATATGGCGTAAGAGGCTATGGATATGGTGGCTGACGAATATCACGGATATGAGATCGAGGCTTTATGCGATGCTTGAAGCGATCGATATGGTGGACAAGGGCGAGGTGGCTATGGTGGATATGGTGGCCAAGGAGGATTTGGAGGGTATGGTGGTCGAGGTGGCTATGGTGGTGGATTTCGTCCAAGGTGGCTATGGTGGATGGGGACGTGGCTGGTAGACTTCAGATAACATTTGGAAATAATAATGTTTTGTTTATATACTTGAAAGCCATTGATATCAATATCCTACTATAAAGTTTGTGCATCATGGAGGTTTATAAAGTCAATTTGAAATTTGAGTCATTTAGATTTGAGATTTTAGAGTTGATTTCAAATTTGACGAGTTACATCTCAATTTCTATTTGAGCGTTTTTATGGCTATAGCTCTACAAATGCTAGATTGATGTATAAAAAATAATAGCTCCCAGATAGAGTTGATAAATTCGGTCTTATATTGGACATTCGAAGATACTTTTCCATGTTCAGTTTGTACAACTTTTTTTTTTATGTGGTCATGCTAATATCTATAGCCTTTATATTGGACATTTGAGGCAACTCCTCCATGTTCAGTTTATAGAGAAGTAAAAGGATAAATTTGTAGTTCAGATCATAGTGCAGATCAAAATCTATAGTACAGAACTAAAAAGATAAATTTATAGTTCTGGTTGAGCAATGTTTTTCTTTGTAACATGATCTACATGCAAGGGGCAAGTTCCATAAGAAGACACGTGGTAGAACAATACTACTACAAAGAGGGGCTCCACTGTGCAATCCATCATCCAGCAACCATGAAGGCCTCTACAATAGCCTTGATTTTGATGGTAATATTGTCTTAGTTGTATTGTTTATGGGATTGCTTAGACAAAGTGTTATTGATAAATTCCAGGGTATCTGAGGACAGAAGCAGCACATTAACTGGCATGTTCTTTTCCCGAGTTGTTCCAGCGACAGTGCCCACTATTTCCTCTCTAACTAAGGTCTTCTGGCATAACGAACAAAAGACAGACATTGACCACCAGCTTATCCTTTGAAATGGCAGCTGCATTTATCACAACAACAATGGCACCGCCAATGGGCCTTCTCATTCAACATATTCTCTTAATGATGACAGGGGCATGGTCTGGGACAAGGACCCTAAAAAAAGCACTTGTAAGGAGGTCTTTGCAAGGGCATGGTCTGGTACAAAGACCCTAAAAAAAGCACTTGTAAGGAGGTCTTTGCAAGGGGCATGGTCTGGTACCAAGGACACCAGTATATCGGTATTGCCCAGTGTTTGCAACCAGGAATCCTTCTTCTGGATACTGCTTCATTATTACGCTCTCCCGGAACCTTGCAAACTCAAGACTGTCTCAAGCAACCCTACAGCCGTAATGAAATTTGCAATTTCCTTGCTTTTATACCTGATAAACATTTTGATTATAAGTGTGTGGGATATTTAACATATGTTAACCCAGTTTCTTCATTGGTCGGACCTTCCAACCGATAATCAAATTCGCATACTGTAATGAGAGCAAACCTAATGATCCGAGCTGCATGGATAGCGGCGTTGATCGTCCCACCATAAGAATGCACCAGGTACATCATTTAGTATTTTATTTGTAGCCTTGAGCATATATATTTAGAGAGGATTTGCAAAATGCTGGAGAATGCATGGAAAATATTAGGGAGATTGGCCACCATTTTGATCAATAGTAAGTTTCCGGAATGAGGCTAGTTTCCACAATATTTGATTCAGATATTAATCGACTTACATGAACTACCTCTTCTTCGTCTTTCCTTTGCTGAGGTTAGGTTTGGCTCTTTCTTAATCCCACCAGCCTTCATCTAGGTTCCAAACGGTATTTTCTTTTTGAATACTTCTACTCTTCTTCCTGGCTTCAAAAGCAAAAATTACACAATCGCCATTTCTACCTTATCCATTCATTTTAACCCTGCAGGTTGGATTTGGGCCTTGAAGAGCAAGGATTTGTTTTCCTTGGTACCTTAATGGAGCATTCCAATAAAAGATTTAAATCTAAGTTTCAAGCTTAAGCTGATATTCATATGCTTTATCTTAGCATGTGGCAATCGCCAGCTTAAAGATCTCCAAATATCAGATCCCAAAGACATTACTATGTGTACCTGGGATTTGGCAAAGGAGAAAAAGCTCAAAGGGTTTATTGCCCCGCCACCACACTTGAGATTCTCGACCCGAAGTTTGTGAGTAGTCGATTCCGAAAGGTGTGTATGTTATCAGAGGGTCATAGCAGCACATAGTTATACAGTAGAAAGGTGGACTAGACAGAGCATATATTTACACAATAAAATGATGGAGTAGACAAAGAGCGAACTTTAATCTCATAGAATGTAATGCTTTGTATTTATGTTCATTTCTTGCACTTTAAAGGAGTTTTTGACATTTTCAATAGATGCAGCTTGATGGCATTTTAGACAAAGGTTACATGAATATACAGTTTTATTTTGCTGGATTGGCAACTCTTGCTCCAGGCAAGTGGATTTATGCAAGTTTTAAATATTCAAGAAACAATAGCAGTCAAGAATGCATTTAATATGTATGCCAAATGTGGAAGTCCGAGAATGCTAGCATTGACCAAACGCATTGCATTTGTATACAAATCCGTGGACCGGCGTTTCCCTCGTCACCGCCGCACTAGAGACCCGGAATTTCCAATATCGGTTCAACACTGGGGAAAGCACATGCACCATATCTCGCTTCCATGCTTGCCATAGCGTAATTCTCGTCTCGCTGTCCATGTTTATTGCTTGCTTACAGACTACATACAAAATATGGGCATGTATTATATAGTTGAGGTCAATCTGATCTTCTTAGAGAAGGAAAATACTGGTTGACAAGATAGATTCTCTGTAGCTCTAGGCCATCCTGTCCACTATATTAGCACTAGCACACTGGAAACTCTAAGGCGTGACTTTGAATGGTGGTTGAATCCAAGGAAGCCTACAGAATTTGGTACTCTTTTTGTGGAGCACGAAACGTGGTATTTGCAGGTACCCATTGCATGTATGACATTCCAAATCATCTGCTTAGGGCTACGCATTTGGATTATGCATTGTTAGTTAGTTTCAAGAAATTATGATAAGCTGCAGATCTCAGTTGTCCGTGGATCTTTTATATTAAAATTTCTATTGTCCATGGAGTTTCTATTAAAAGATGTATTCAAATCCAGCTCCATCATCATGAAGTTAGTGATTAAGCCTTTGCTTTTGCTTTCAGGACCAATGACTTTTGGATTGGAATGATCATTGAGCACCAACAGTTCGGCTCAACATTTAAAAACAGAAAGTTCAATATGAGATGCTTTATAGTTATAGCTTAGCATTTGAGCATGTGAGCAACCACCAAAAGGTAAGACAATCCAGATCATGTTAGCAAGTCCCTAACATGCTTATCAAACACGTAGGTCAATTCAGTGATGGCATTTCCCATTAATTACTTTACAACTGCTTTTGAGTGGAAACTCTCAAAATCACGGATGGAACCAGGGTTGCCTCATTTTAGCTATCAGCAAGCTAGAAAGAGTTTATCATGGCTGATTGTTTTACTTTTTCGAACCACCGGCCGCTTTATTCCTTAAGATTGAGACTTCATTTATTCAAGTGTGAATTTCATCATTTTCCCGGTGATGGCTTTCTCTTAACCGAGACTTATCTCTACTTGCCTTGGACCTTCGGGCTTCTTATTTACACGCTCTTCGGACTCAACCATATCCAAATCACCACAAATGCATTATTTCTTTTGATATTAATTCTTAGTCTCAATCTCCAAACACGCCCTAAATTGTCCGATTGAAACTTGATAGTTGTTGTTTCTTAACCTTTCTCCGAAAGGGATCTAACCTGATGTGCCTTTCTAGCCACTTTTGTATTAATGTCATATGTGAAGATTGGTTGTCAAAACCGATTGTATTAGTTCTATGTTTTAGTGGCGTAATAGTAGTGTTATAAACTAGATAGGGTGCATTTACACCTCAGGCTGTAGATCGCTTGTGTAAGTATGCATTACATTTGACTTTATGTTCTACTGTTTTTCCCAACTGTTTTCTAGGTTGATGATTGCCTAAAACTTACTTCATCTATGGGAACTAGTGGCCTTCTACCTCAACACAACATCAAAAATCAAGCTAGTGGTCATGTACAACATCAAACTATTCCATATTTCTATGGCATTTTCCTTCTTGAACAGAATATTGTTGTTCCTATCCTTCTTATGGACAGCAATTGTCTCAAGATGCTTCCTCCTTCGGGGGATATTACTTCTCGACCTAATCGTAGATGACCGGTACACTCTATTTACTTGATTTTGCTTTGTATGTCTAGTCCTGTTTCAAACTAATGCTTAAAATAAAGAATGATAGCAAATGATAAAAAATATTTCTTGAGACAACTCATTGGAATGATGATAAATGATGAGGCATCATAAATGATGATAGGTTTAGTCAACTCAAGGATTAAGCTTGTAAACCGTGCATTTGATTTAATTATTTTCCCCGAAAGGGATAATCTTTATCTCCTCGACATGTGTTTTGTAGGTACTATTCTCGCCCTTGTGCCGCCGTTCTGTCATCGATGACAAGTATTTATTTCCATTGGTTGAGCATGAAATTGTTTAAACATGCCCCGATATTGTTTACCTTAATATCTACTTCCATTATACAACAGATATGTTCCGCTAGGAAAAGCTAATGCTATAACCCAAATGCTATGTTCTGTCTATAGCTCTTAATTGGCAATATGCATCTGGTCTTCTTGAGAAGCAGCTCATTCACTCAAGATACCTTGTTTAGTTTTCCTTCCTCATATCATATTAATTCTGTAAAATCAAGAAGATCAACGGCCAAAATGGCCAATCTACTGTAACAAGAATTGGAGTAGAGGCAAAGGAATGGGGAAGTAGGCTAATGATGGATATATTTGAGGACCTGATAAAAAGACGAGATTAGATGCTAGTAGAGATCAGAAAGCATGGCAAAATTTGAGCTATTTAACTGCTAGTATTGTCATGAAAAGGACTGTATGGGTCCAAATGCAAGGAGGAGAAGAAAAGTCAAGTGATATTAACTGCAAAACAGTCAACTTCAACGGGGAGGCAGGTGCTTTGGCATGTATATCATGTGCGTGTTAGCTTCGTAGAATGCATATCTCAAGCGTGCTGCCACTTCACCACTTCTCAAAGGTCTTCGATTCTTGAATCCGAAGCCACGAAACACCTCACTGGGCATCCCGACATATTATCAGCCCTCACTGGTAGAAGATCGAATCTTTCAATTCAAAATTTTTAGAAATATGTAGATTTGACCGAGCATTTATATCATATATTTGATATGGTCATGTTGGAGGTATTGCCATGCATGATTTATCCCTCGATAAAATGCTGCAGGTATTCCCTTTTTGAAAGCACTCAAGCTAAGTGCAAAGTGATGCAGAAGACATGCAGAAATGAGATGAAAACAAAGTGAGGAAAATTGCTATAAATAAGGGATGATGAGGAAACATTAAATGAGAGGCCAATTGATAGTTTAAATCAATTTAGACTGATCTGGCACAAAGTGGCCCACTCTATCATATGATGCGCCTGACGCCTTATCTGAAATTGCCTCTAACATAATTGCAATGACTAGAGCTCTTTCTTGAGATTCAAAGGTTGAGATACCCTAGAGCCTCTCCATATCTTTGAACTCTGAGCACACAAGAGGTTTTATAACTGAATAATATCTAAGTTCAAGAGTGGATAATCCAAGGT
The DNA here is from genome assembly GCA_021234155.1 of Isoetes taiwanensis. NCBI lineage: Eukaryota > Viridiplantae > Streptophyta > Lycopodiopsida > Isoetales > Isoetaceae > Isoetes > Isoetes taiwanensis. The sequence goes on along the minus strand of JAJEKV010000002.1, from coordinate 2,001,646 downwards.
GTTCAAACGAGAAACACACTCTCGATTGTCTAGGTGCTCTTTTGGTGGGTGATATTTGCATTTTTGATAAGGTCTATAGCACCTGAATTATCCACATGTAGTAGTCTTAATTGGTGAGCACCCTAAAAGGGCCACCCAAATCGTGACCATGCTGATAGAGTGTGCATACAATCAAATCAGGCCGATTCGAGCAAGACGATGCAGAAGCATGGTTTTAGAAGCACTGGAAGGAGTTGAAGACTGAAAGCGCTGAGCTAAATCAAGGAAGGAAGAAGGGGCAAAGAAATCTGAAAAATGTGGGGTTCTGATTGCTTATGTCTGACTATTACTGTATGTGAAGCACAAGAGATAGAAAGCGTAGCTTGGAGCTAGTTGCACCGGCCCTCTACGATGCTATTGATTTGGGTCTCGATAATTCGGCCATTAACTATGAAATTTAGTTGTCACACACTGCAAGTTTAATCTTATCTCAGTCCTGAGCAGAAACCATTTTTTCTGCAGGTCGACTAATGCTTTGTGATCTTGGTTTTTTACTCCAGAAATTCTAAGACTTGTTTTTGTGATGCAAATCCATTCCGACAGCAAAATCCTGCTTTTGGTGGATGTCCTGAGCTAATTGAATGAGCTGAAGCCTGGCTGCTGTTGGGATGTCGTGATGTTCTACTATTGTGTTTTTATTAGGGGGATATCAGGGTCCGGTATCTCCATACCATTGAAAGCTTGAATTTAAATTAATATCAAAACCTTAGAAACATAGTTGGAAATTCGTGTTTTTTTGAAGCTATTAATCAAGCCTTTGATAGCCTTATAATTTATAGACCCAAGTTCCTAGCTGGTAGTAAGAGTTTTAAGTATAAAACCATGACTCGATGTCTTTGATCATAGAATTATCCATAAAATTACATTATCTTGGAAATCGTCTACGATCCTGATCTTAGATTATTAGGTGTGATTTACTTGGAATTTCTGAAGATATTTAACCGTCTTTTGCTATTATCGTCTGATGGAGAAGAATAGTATTTGATGTGGGTGTGCTATCTGTGTATAAGGCATGGAAATCATAGGGTAAGTATTAATATTGCTTGAGTCTATATTATGAGATTATTTCATGTAAAGCATTGTAGTAATATTATGCAAAGATTGGCATCATGATTGAATGACCCATCTTTAGAGGGATCGGGTGTCGATAACTCCGTGATATGTGGCCGGATGTCTAGACAGATAAGGCAAGGGGAGAGCACCCTTGTGAAAACACATGAACGCATGAGAGAAAGAATGAATGAGAATGAGAATGATTTTTTTGTCGCCCAATCGAGGCCAATCGCCTATGGGACCCATTAAGAGCCGCGAAAGAAACTTATTACCGTCCGGATTAAAAACCCCTCCGGGGTTTTCGAGGGAAAAATCGCGGGCGTTAATAAGAATGCCGCCAAACCGCATAAGTATACATCAATGTATATATACATGTCAAGTGTGCCCGAGGACATAGCCGATCTCGCATGTCCATAACCTCCTGAAGGTATGATCCCAAAGACGCCGCATGATGCCGTGGCTCGATGTCACATGTAACGGCCGGCCAGGCCCCACCAACTCAAAGATAGCGTGTCCGGAATTTGATCATATGTCGGGCAACTTTGAAGGGTATGAGATTCATCCCAATGACTCCCATTTGGCAGCATTGATGTAGCCCGCCCCCGACTCACCAATCCATCCGCCTGCCTCAATTCGAAAAATGATGTGCCCCCCGTATGAATGGAGGCAATGAGTCTCCGCGCCTTTCATGGGCAAGTGGGTACGCAGTAGCATTACGCGCCTCGCTCCAATGTGGGATTTATGTGGCGCCGGGTAGTGTGTCGCTTGACATGTTCAAGGGCATTGGCATCCCAAAGCTTGCCGAGGAAGCAAGCGCCAAGATATTGCCTCAAGCTATGGCGACCGCCTTTGTTTGCACATGTATGCACCTCGTGCTCTCGCACATTCCATCTAGCCAACCATTGAGCTCTTTTTTTCTCCAAAGAGGCCTTGAGGGCGCGCCCCATTGCCATGATATAAGCTAGTTTAGGGAGACGAGCATCGCCCATATTGACCACCTTCTCCGAAAATAGACAATGTGGCGATCAAGGGTCCCTCAAGAGGCAAGAATCTCGCCTCCCGCAGAGAATTTGATATGGGAATTTGAAAGGAAGACTATCTTTTTGGGGTCGAACTTAAGGAGTATACTTGGCGTGCAGCGTATAAGAAAAGACATATAGGAATGTATCAAAGATGGTCAAAGTTTAGTTCTAACCCATGCAAGGGCGTGGAGCGAGCAGTAAAACGCTGTGCGGTTATTGATGCATTGTGATATTGATGTTTTGAATGCTCCCATAAAGCTTTCTCCCCACTTAGTCCTTATGGATTAACCTTTAGTAACAGAAGTTGCATTTGAAACGGGAGTGTTGCACAACTCCCCGCTTCAAAGATTCCCTCAAAAAACATGGCATCCTCCCAAAATGAACTTTTGGCCGAAGTCAAAGGATTTTGCGAGGTTAAATTTTTTTTTCTTGCTTTTAACCTCTCAAAGAAGTGTACATTTTGATTTGATGAAATATCATAGCCAAAAAGAGCAAAATTTACAGTCGACTATGCAATCCATGAAATGAAGACAACAAAACATCTTAGTTTAAATGATTTAATGATAGTACATTAATTAAAAAATTTTAAATACATCGGCTTTGAAGGCAAAATTAATTTTAACACTAGAATAGTCCATCGCCTATTAGTGGAAAAGAGCCAAATTTACAGTTATTGTGTAGTGTAGACAAGCAAGACTAAAAAAATAAGAAAATTGATGGGAATCAATAATATTAATAATGAATAAATATTTCAAAGATCGGTTTTAGAAGATAGCAATCAAAAAAATATTTCTCATAAGGAGTCAAAGATCAACTTCGTAGTCCTCCTCATGGTGTGTGTTTGTAGTTGCAACATCTTCCTTAATGTGCTTCTCTTGCTCGTGATTTCACTTTGTTTCCTTGGTAGTCTTGTCTTACGCTTCCACTACTAGAGCCACATCCTTCACCTGCAAAAGTGACCTCATCCTCCGCGTGGAGCTAGTAAAAGGAGGTCAGATTTCGACGATGTCATTTTGGCAAAGTCGATGAGGATTTGGCACCTAGCTCTTGATTCTCGTCTGGTAAGCTAGGTATTGCAGCCAATCTCATCTTAATGAAATTCACGGCCTCCTTGTCTATATCCACTGCTACACAGTTTCGGCATTTTTTAAGTGCGCAGGCAATGGTTGTACCAGAGCCCGAGAAAGCATCAAGTATCCAGTCTCCTTGACGTGAAAACATGTCAATAAGCTGGTTGATTAATTTCTGGGGCTTCTGATAGTGGTTGACAATTCTACCCTGCGCACTTGGGTCTTGCAGCTTCTGCAACACGGCTGGAAACTCTAACACATAAGAAAAATCAGAGCATCTCGGGACGTGTTAAAGTGCTCCATGGTTCTCTTTTGCCGTCAAGCTCCAAAGAGCCCACATGAAGATATTCCACTTTGCTTAACAACCTAGGGCCTCCAGCATGATAATTTATATTGGTTTTGTACCTTTGGGAGAGAAGGGTAGTTAGCATTTAGCAATTAATAATTAAGTTTACTATTCCAGAATAGCAAAGGAAAGCAGAAGTATTCCAGATTAAGTTCTCACCAGACCAAATTCTCATAGCCCCGCTTGGAGCGTGGGATCCAAAATGATTCTTGAAGCTCGCTTCCACCATTCCTGCTTGCATGCTAGAGTGGAACACCACCAGCCTCCAGTGCTTAGCCGTTGTAATTTGTTTTAGACCTTCCATATATTACTTTCTTATTGAAAAGCACGTCAATTCAAAGCAACTTTATGCTTTAAGAAGCTAGACCATATCTTGTATGGATGGCATACTTTCGAACTACTTATCAATTCTATTATCGTAATGCAATGCTTGGTGCGACCATCGCATTATTCCACTCATTTTAAATGCCGTAAATGTTCCTCCACCTGTTCACGGCGGCGCCGCTCAAGCCTTCTTCCGGAAGCATTTCGTCTGCAGGCATAGTTTCTTAGCACAGGGTTTCTGGCAGGCAGCACCCAAGCTTTCTTCTGCATGGATTTCTTCTGCCGCCCAAGCTTTCTTTCTGCACGGATTTCTTCGGCACCGATTTCTTCTGCGCCATAGCCAAGTTCTCACCAGCACAGGGTTTCTTGAAGTATCTTTCCTAAATCTGTAGCTTCTATATATATGTTATCCGTGGCCTAAATCACTGTTTCTATATATCTTTTATCTGTGCTTGTTGCCTTTGGCAAAATCTCCAAGAATCTCCAAGAACTTGTTGCCAAGCACCAAATCTCCAAGAACTTGTTGCATTTGAACCCCTCTCCACCAAGGGAGAAAGAATTTTGAACCCGAATGTCAGTATTGCGTGGATGGGAAGGGGCTAGGACACCTATTCACGATGCTGCGGAAGATAAAGCAGCCATAGCCACAAACTTCCAAAGGTCGATAAAAAAGGGCATTCTCGGAAAAATAGAGTATCTTGTTCTCTTTATTGGGGCAATGGTTCTCAGCTTCACATCTATTCTCAGCTAGATTGAAGCTTAGGCCATCTATTCACAAATACTAAGCGTAAAGATTCCATGTGTCTTTGTGCAAAGATTTGATGCCTGAATGTAGCTTGCCACCCAAAACAGAGTAAGGAACGTAATTCGCCCAACTGTGCATTACGTCTGGGAAAGTTCCCCGTCTCGGAATATTCCCTCGGCATCGCCGCACTTACTTAGCGTTTGCGCTTCGCCTTGAGCCGCCTGCTCTTCTTGGGGCCTACCAGTTTCCCTTGTGGAATTTCCTCAACCGTAACTTTCCCTATTATGGCACCCTCCAAAATTCCCTCGTGGAATTTCCTCAACCAGAACTTTCTCTATTACATTATTGTTGTATGTTTTAGATCTCTTTAAAAGTTGAATATGCATTTGCAACAACTACCAAATGAGAGAGCTACGAATTTTTGCGCAAAAACCACTTTTCAAAAGGAGGTCGCTTAATAATCTTCAACGGAAAGTTAATCGGATAATGCCTAAACATTCTGAGAGTGGGAGAACAAATGTGGAATCAAAACTCTCACTCTTTTGTTGAACTTGAAGAATGTTTTTGGCCGATAAGCTTGTGAGTGTTTTAATTGAAAGTCGACCATCCTAATTGGAGGATTTTTCATAATGGTTTGAACTATGGGCGAGTTTAATGGCACATGGCTAATATTGCATGAGGCAATGATTTTGCTTGCTTTGGGGGCATCTTCGAGGGCGAAGAGCAACGTCTATTAAAGCCATATCTATGGCTTTGCATGAAGCAAAGAGTAGGGACAAATGTTAGAATTGAATTGATTTTAATCGTCCATAGAGCCTAATAGAGGTCTATAGAGCCAATAAAGAGCACATTAAGCCCATTACTATCCATGCATAAAAAAAAAAGAAAAAGAAAAAGAAAAAGAAAAAGAAAAAGAAAAAAGAGAACCATGATCTAAAGGGTGTTTTGACGAAAAAACCTTGTCAATAATAAGCGTATTGATGAGTATGTACATATTAATATGTTGAAGGTGGGCATAGTTGGATTCATCGTTCAAGAACATTCTGGATATAAGATGTTAGTACCGTCATTGCATGCTCTGTACATATAGTGCCTAATTAGGTGTAATGAAACTGACATATTTTGTTTGGATAGTAGCAAAATTTGGTCAAAGTTTAAGTATGGTGTTCATCTTCAATCGCGTCAATTTGACAACATTGACATATAATGTTTTCATGTGGTTCACGGGCCTATTTGCTAGTTTAAATTTTAAGATGATGTGCACCCGTCGCAACTGTCCTACATCTTTTCATGACCAAAACATATTAGCACGTATTCCTTGGGCTACAAGGTAGTGTAGAATTTAGTCTGCATTTTGTAATGTCTTATCTTAACCTGTAATCTATATATTACTCCAACCGCGTGTGTTCTTCATTATTATTTACTCTTATACATGCATGCTTCTTCACATTCCATCTGGACATCCAACCTGTGTGTTTTTTCTTTTAACAAACTTTAAGACGATGTTATGGTCATTGTACATGCAAGGTCTGGGAGTCGAGTATCCTCCATGTTGACCACCTTTTGGTACTAGAGTATTTGGGATTCTATTTCAAAACGTTTGGATCATGTCTCTTGCAAAAAGAATTGATATGAGACTGTGGACTTAATTCCGAGCCCAAGCAAAAAAAGGGATTTTTGAATGCGTTCCAAGTCCTCTCACATAGCAAGTGATATTTCCAGACCCCACACTCCAACCATATAGAAGAACCAGTTCAATCAACACGCGAAACAAGCGTGTCTAGTGGGACTAATCATAAAGCTTTGATTTGTGAAAATTATTTTGCATAAAATACAACGCGTTCAATCCTATAGTCACCAATTTTTTTATGCAAGTGTCCTAGTGGATGGGTGGTTGTAAATGCCATACGAAGGTATTTGTATATTTGCATTAACTCCAAGTTTTGACCCTAAAATGTGAAGTGAGATGCTCCTGCTGCCTAGAAAATGATATGCCAAATTTTAACCCTAATATGTGAAGTGAGATGCCTAGAAAATGATATTCCTGGTCTTGACAAGTTGACCTACATACCAATTTCTGACGAAAACTACTGAGAGCATCCAAATCTAGTTGCATACTAGAAGGATGTGAGCCAGAAGGTCCACATCATCCACATATATCAATCTGCTAATGATATAATGAGCAAGAGTGCCCCTCCATCTCCATCCTGAGCAATCCAATCCTCAAGCTAGTTAATGTATAGTTCAAATAATGTGGGAGAGAGTGGACATCATTGAGGTACTCCCAAACCATCGTTAAAAGGCTAATTTGACGATGGCATTTGAGCTGATATCCTTCCATATAATCTGTAGACATCATGTTCCAACTCATGGGGACACTGACCGTGACAATCTCCTCCATATTTCCTCTCTAATGATCAAGCTTTTGAAAGCTTTTACAAAGTCCAGAAAACAACAATAAAGTCCTTGCCATTTATTTTGATTATCCTTTAGCAAGGTACGAATATGAAAATATGGCCGATGGTGGATGGCGTGTCGGTGTTTGGAGTCTGCCTATCTCCTTTGCCTATGTGATCAATTGTTGCTCTAGAACCCCGGTGAATAATTTTTCCAGGAGGGGCTGACCATGATTGTGCATTAATGGCAGGGCAATGTCTATCCACGGCCTTGTAAGTTGAGATCACTCTATTTATTATTCATTGTGAAGGCAATCCTGTTTAGAGGGTTCTATTAAACATATCAGTCAATACTTGCACAATCTGATGTCCAACCTATTTTAGAACAAAGAGCTTTAAATAAGAGATGGAAGTTCTTAGGAGTGAAGCGATGGCCGTAACTGTAATACCTACATCAGATATAACAAAAGGCATGCACAAAATTTAAGTAAGAAGGGACATCATAATCTAGATAAGCAAGATTCTAGGTTTATTTAGGATAGCAAATAAGAATTTAGGCTAAAACATAATGTTTAAGGTAAATCAGCTAGAAAACTTAGGAAATTGAGAGGATGAAACTCAGTTTGGATTCACTTTGATTGTACGCATTGTGGTGGGCTGGAGCAGGGCATCATTCCAGTGCCCTGAAGGTCTGATTCCTTTCCCATCCTTCTGATGGTAGAACATAAGCTGAATCTTGAGCAGACGATCCTTACCACACGTATAGCATCAAGATCCATATATTGACCCATTGAGGATATTAATTCAAAGCTCGCTAACTTGATTGGCTGGCAGTTCAATGTCTGTTAGATTGCAATATGGTAGAAGTGGAGGCTGATCAGTTAGAGGTTACTCTAATGTGGTGCTTGGATTTAAGCACCAGCAGTGGCTCTATCTGCTTCATGATTGCAACCTCTTGGAGTTCAGTGGTGAATGTGCTTTTACTTGGTACAATGGTCAGATTGTCGAGGGTTGTGCAAGCTCTCAATTGGATAGAGCTCACTGTAATACCTGGCCAAGTAGCCTTACCATTTTCATATCTTCTTCGTTCTTTAGAGAGACAACTCACCATCATCTACAATTCCTTTACAACGAGCCTTTGCTGCAACGACGTCGGGGAGAAAGTGCTTTTATTTGAATGTGAAGTTCTTGAAGGATGCTAAATTCTAGGAAGTGTGCAAGGACATTTGGACAATTGTCTTTAGCCATAGTCGAGCGATGGCTGGCATAATGGTTGCATTTGCAACACTCAAATGTTTTGCCAAATAGTGGGGCCGAGAATCTACAGCAACAAGTCTTGGTTTACTGGACAGTTTATATCATGATCTTCTCCTATCACGCCAAGGACTTATCCCAGAGGTTCATGATCGAGATATCTGACATAAGTTTAGCTTTAGCCGTAACTTTGGTTGGCATGAAATGGGCTTGTTTGATGAGACGATCCATTACCACATAAATAGAATCATATCCAGATCGTGTCTTAGGCAATCCCACAATAAAATCCATGCTAATACTTTCCCATTTTAAGGCCAAGAATATCCAAAGGTTGCAATTAAGCTTGCAATCTTCCTCGCAGAAGCTTTCACTTTCGACATGGTAAACATCCGGCCACATAACTTAGGATTTCCTTCTTCATGTTGGGCCAAAAAGAACTGCTTGCATGCTAAAGAGTTTTCTTCAATTCTAGAGTGATCCGATACTGACTATCATGAGCTTCCTTCGTAATTTGTCGCTAAGCTCTCAGATATCCGTTATGCTTCTCGATGTATGTGCTAGAACATCCACACTCTTGGGATTCTTATCTATACTTAATGGAGTTTCATGCACAACAACATATCAAGAATCCATAAAGATGAGGCAATTTGAAGCGTTGTATGGCCAAGAATGCCAATATCCTCTTACTTGGTGCAGCCCCCAATGTAAAGTTGATTTGGTCCGCACCATGGGTCCATGGGAGAAGACATTGGGACACTGACCGAATTATTAGGCAAAATATTGCCAAAGCACAAAACCTACAAAAGCAAGAGATGATAAGAGGAGGAGACCTCTAGAATTCCAAAAATATGATATGGTATTCCTCAAGATTAATCCTAAGAAAATTGAAGTTTAAGAAAGCGGAAAAACTAGCACCTAGATATGTGCCCTTTTAAGATCACCCAAAGAGTCTAAACACCGCTACCATTTGGAATTGCCCGCTAAGGTCAAGGTCCATAATGTATTCCATGTTAGCAACTTATGCAAGTATCTAAGTGATCCGTCCATGTACTGCAAGCAAGATAATCTAGTTGCCGTGGAAGAAAGCCTTGCAGTCAAGTCTTTGACAATTTTGCGAGTCGATACTAGAGTATTAAGAAATAGGACCATTGAAAAATACCTAGTACAATGGGCAGGGTATCCTCAAGAGGACGCGATATGGGAAGGTGCTAACAAGTTCAGGGAGTTGTACCAGTCCTTTCACATAAGTCATGAGGACATGAGTTCAATTCTACAAGGTGAAAATGTAACAAACCTAGTGGCCTGTGCATTTTAGCATCTCAAAAACCTTAGGGAGTAAATAATGGCTTAATAATTCCTTTTCTTTCTTTAGTGAGCACCTTAAAACGGATGCTACAACATCGTAGCCTGTATTAGGCACCAGAATATGTCTGATTCAGGAATGCTATTGCTAAATCTAGATCTCCAGCATACCGGATGGGCATCTGGCGTGATGCCCTGACAATATGATAGATTGCCAACTGTGGTTTTCGGCAACATATCATACTTTAAGAGAAGAAGCGTGACTTCAGAAAGGACAACATCAAAAGGAGTTGAAGACCGGAAAGCTAAAGAAGAGTAAGCAAGGAAGCGAGAGGAGTTCCAAAAACTTCGAAAAGGTGGGGGTTACGAGGCCGAGGCGTGGCTTACGGGGCCACCAAATGGATGGCGGGCTAGGGACGGGTGGCCTGGGGAGGGCTCGAGATGATTTGGTTGTGGCTAGGTCTGAGGACAGGGCTGTGGGAGGGGCTGGTGATCCTGTTGGGGATGTCCCGGTAGCGATATGTGCTGAGCATGAGGTGACTGGAGCAGCCCGGTTGGAGATAGAGACTAGTGTGGCCCATGACTCTATGGAGGTGTTCGGGGACTTCCAACACGTGTTGGAAGTGGAATGTCACGTGAGCGGCCGTGGGTCACATTGTCGTGATTAATCCTCCGGCTCTAGATGATGACTCAGAGTGGGGGCTGGTGGCCCGGTGGGTAGGCACGGGGGCTGGACACTTCTCCTCCGGGATGAATAGGTCCATCCTTAGTTGGAATGTGGGGTGCGTCCTCTAGTAGTAAGAGGGCCCGTGTTTTGGCACTTCCGGCAAGCTAAGGCCCCGATATTGTTTTGCATTCGTGGAGCATAAGTGTCAAAGGGTTGATCTGTCGTGCTCATGAATATCCGGGCGGACTAGTGGGGGTACGCTTTTATTGGTTGGAGGATGGATGTGCGTGTGTCACGTGCATCTTGCAGCGCATGTGTTTGGTCGGTGGGCAATAATTAAGTGGTTGGAGGGAGGGCAAGAGTTTAATGTTTATGCCTCTAATCCAGCCTTCTCGGTGGTGCTTTATGGGCCTGATCCGAATAAGTTAAGCCCTTGGTGGGTTGCGTGTCGCTTAGTTGCCGTTAGGAGACTTCAATATGGTAGAGCCGGTAGAGGATCACTCGTTGGAACCCGTGTTGTGCATGGGTTTGAGAAGGACCAATGGTCTCGCTTTGTTGCGAGGATTTGGCCTTGGTTGAGGTCTCGGGGACTTTGTCTTTCACCTATTGTAATAGGCGATTGGTGCGAGCCGCATATGCTAGGCATGACCGGTGCTTATGCTTCCCATGGATGGGATGGTGTGCCCTCTTTGGCGCCGAGTAACATTCTGCCTACCTCCATTTCTCATCATTGCCCCACGCTTTGTCCAAATAAAAGTGGTGCGTCCTCGCCCCAGGATGGGGTGTTCCGCTTTGAACACCTATCGGGCCGATGGATTTCGGCCAAAGGCGCTGAGTTGTGGCTTGATACCTTTTCATCTCCGGCCGGTATGTCCGTATGGTGACCGCGCATGTGGTGAAGCCGCTTTGTTTTGCAGGCAACGGTGCGCAGGAGCATGTGTGGAGTTGCATGGTCTCTATCTTTACTGAGTTGGAGAAAGATTCGGGCGCAGCATGGCATTAGGGAGAAATGTAGTGTTGCAGCTGCATTGTTGTTTCCGAGCAGTTAAAAGCGCGTGAGGCGCTGCAGAAGTGCCCCCACCGGGTTGAAAGGGGACACAAATTGCCGGGATGTTCTTCGTGAGCAGCTAGGTTGGCGCGATATGCAGCATCTATGGCGCCCCTTGCTTTTGGCTCGATGGCCGGACATTGGAGGATCCCACTTGATTTGCGTGAGGTATGTGCATGCTCATTCACGCGACTCTTCCATATGAGCGTGAGATGCGTGGGAGCTTGTTTTGGGGGCGTTTCATCTATCTCCGCCCTTCATCACAAGTGGGAGAGCTTGGAGCGTGAGCTCTCTAGAGAGGATTTAGCGGCGTATGTATGTGCATGGCCAAGGATAAATGTCCCTACCGCTCGGACTTATTGGGAGTAATGTGAGTTTGTGTACCTGTGTGTATCTTGAGTTGCCGCAATCTTCTCAAATGGATAAGCGACCTTTTTACTATTAATGATTGAGGCCGATCTCCTTGTTGTCCCTCTCAGGTATAATATTATTCACGAAAGCCCCGCAGAAGTTGAAGCCGGTGTTGACTTCTTCCATTAGTAAGGTGATCACGGGTTTGTCCCCTGGAGGAACATTTTGACTAATGTTGCGCAGCCTTATGAGGGCCTTTATTGGGCGGAGAACGTGTCAAGGCGCTATTATCTTAAGCTTGACTTTGCCAAAGCTTACGATAGTGTCCATTGGGAGTTCTTGTCTGCCATGATGTTGCATAAGTGCTAAAAGTTGTAAAGGTATATATAATATAAGTAATAGTTTTTTTTTTTTCCTTTTTTTTTTTTTTTTTTGAAAAATCATGGCCATTTTATTGAAGGGCAACTTTTTGCTAAGCGATGGTAACAATTATTAAGAATCCTCAAGAATGGTACTGAACACTTCAAATTTAAGGCTTGTTGTACCAGAGTTCTCAGTTACCAGCGTCCCTGCTTACTTTACAAATGCTTATTAGTGCTTATTGACGCAAATAGACCATGTCATTATGAGTATATATAGCATTAAACATTCTAGCTAAGCGTTACTTAGCCACTAGTCTACTTTTAAATGTGTAGAGCTTGAGATATATGTCACTAAACACTTAAAGGAGTTATATAGACTTTGGGGAATTTCTTGGGCCTTGGGCCATGGATGTCAAAATTTAAAGAGCTAACGATCACGTTGAAACTTGTTGAGGGATGGGACTGCACCACTAGATAAAAATTTGAAAATTTGAGGAATTGTTGTTGGGGGTTAGGCCCGCTAAACAAAATGGTAAATACAACCTAGTGAGAAAAATAAAGATTAGCAACACAAAAAATAACAAATTGTTCACTAAACCACACAAATTTTAGGATAGTCAGCCATGTTTGATATTTTTAATTTAACAAGAAACTTAAATTGTTAGAACCCATTTCATTTTCAATCTTCACTTCACATTATTGCCGGGGTTAACCACAAATGCATAAATTTCGCTCCTTGCTCATAAATCCTTCAAGACTTTTGATTGAATTTTAATCTCTTGTGTTTACATTATTTCTTGAATCCAACCATTGTTAATGCCATACTAATTCGGGCAAAATTTGCTCACTTTGATTCTTATAATACATTTTCTTTGATCATATATATATGAGTCCACTATGTCATCGCCAAGTGCTCCAAATTGAAGAACCGAAATGGGCAATCATGATGGGCCCTAAATCGATAATAACCTTGCTTCCAAAATTGTAGCTCTATATAGCATTTGATAAGTTAGTCAATTGAGTCATGTCCATTGGATAACTTATGGGGCAATCTCACTGCAAATGCTATCATGTTTGCTTGGCTAAAACCAATAATTTAATTCCTCAATTGACTCAACATGTACAGCTTATACCTGCAGTGTCCATGTAAATACGGACGTTCATATGCTTCAAAAATCAACATAGAAACGATAATCAAAAAATAACGCCAACAACAAAAAGGATCATTGTCATGTATGTCGACATATTATTATATCTAAACCAATAAAATTCCCCCACTTGGCGCTGCCTCTGTTATTATCATCAACTACTACCCCAGAGGCCTTTTCCTTTGGGGATGACTTTATCCTCAGTATTTTAAAAGAAACCCCAATAAACATGTCTCTTTTAGTGAGTAACCTTATTGTAGAGCGATTTTTAATGACCTTTTGTCAAATTAATGTTCCTTAAGAAAAATACCGCAAGAGCCTTAAAAGCACTCCCGGTCCCTTCCTCCAGTGAACACGATACTGAGTCCGCACTAGTCTTATGTTAGATATAAATCGAGAGAAGAAAGAGAAAATGGCCCTTGTGAAATAATCCTGATACTATACACGCCTTTGTTCATCAAGCATAAAATGAAAGTCAGTAAAACCTTTTGAAATATAAAATAATACAAACATCCAAGCAAATAAGTCCTAAAAAAAGCGACATTAAAATGTACGTGAGTAAGACCTCCTATATAAATCTTGGCGTCATTATGGTTCGAACACACCTTAAACGGATAATCCCCATCGCCAGAAATTATTGGCTCCTTACTATCGTAAAGTGAGTGACATTAATGTAATAAATCTTTGCGATTATGAAGTGGTGAGAAACGTTTATTTATCACCAACAAACATGTCACTATTTCTAAAACCAAATATCCAAAGACCAATACCATGGCCAGAATGTTTAAACCATAAAGCTTCCAAAGCTGACTCAGCACCCCGCAATAGCCCCTATCCCTTAGTTATTTGGTAGATATCATCCGTATCACAAACTTAAAACCGAAATATGCCCCCATAGCAACAAAAATATGTCTCAATACTTTCTTTACAGGCTGCCCCGGTTGTATCATCGAAGCTTCACGGAATGACCCCAATTTCAAAAGCATGTGTTCTAATCGAAAGCAGAGCCTAATAAACATGGAGGAATTGTTGTGATCATCCAATTATTGTATATTAGTTTCTTTATAATAATAAAAGCCATGGTTGTCCATCTGTCACAATTTAAAAACCATTCTAAATTAGGCGAAAGAATAAAGATTTACTGTTTGGTGGTGATCACACCTTTCGGTTCTTCTTTCTTAACACCGGGAAGACCAAACAAATGGTGGTTAATAGCAGCTCAAAATTTGTCATTTGTACGCCGTTTGGTCTTTTTCAATCGAGCTTAGCAAAGTCCCTTTTGCTTCTAAGGTAACCATCTCATTTCTATGGCATTGTGCATTTCATGGTGTTTGGATCCGAGTATTATTATTTTTTTCTCTAGGTCATTATGGGCGGGGGTGGGGTGGAGCTTATACATCGCATCGGTTTTGGAACAATATGTATCATACGGCTCTTTTTATGACAAGATATTTTGGACTACCTCTACAAACTTCGGGTAGAATCTCAAGTGTGGTGCGAGGTGAAAACCCTTGAGAGGTTTTCTCCTTTGCCAAATCCGGTACACATAGTAATGTCTTTGGGATCCGATATTTGGAGATCTTTAAAAATTTGGCGTTGCCACATGCTAAGATAAAGCATCCTAATATATAATATGCCATAGCGACTTAAGCTTGAAACTTAGATTTAAATCTTCCATTGGAATGCTCCACTAAGGTACCAAGGAAAACAAATCCTTGCTCTTCAAGGCCCAAATCCAACCTTCGAGGTTAAAATGAATGGATATAGTAGAAATGGGGATTGTGTGATTTTTTGCTTGAAGCCCGGAAGAAGAGTAGAAGTATTCAAAAAGAAAATACTGGTTTGGAACCTAGATGAAGAGCCGGGTGGGATTAAGAAAGAGCCAAACCTAACCCTCAGAAAGGAAAGGCGAAGAGGTAGTTCCGCGGGTAGGCTGATTAATATCTGAATCAAATGTTGTGGAAACTAGCCTCATTCGCGAAACTTTACTATTGATCAAAGCGGTGGCCAATCTCCCTAATATTTTTCCATACATTTCGGATTTTGCAAATCCTCTCTAAATATATATGCTCAAGGCTACAAATAAAATATTAAATGATGTACAGTGCATTCTTATGGTTCGAAGGGCGACGGCTATCCATGCAAATCGGATCATTAGGTTTGCTCTCTTTGATTATCGGTTGGAAGGTCAGGCCAATGAAAAGCAGTTTAAGATATGGTAAATATCACTTATAAAATCAAAATGTTTGCTCGGTATTTAAGCAAGAAATTGCTAATTCTATTGCAATACGGTAGGGTTGTTTGGGGCGTTGGCGGCAGATTTAGGAGGCGTAATACGATGCATGACACCCGGAAAAGGATTCACAGTTTACCAAACCTTTGGAGCAATATAGATATACTAGTGTCGCGCAGACCATCCATTTGCAAAGACCTCCTACAAGTGCTTTTAGGGTCATCATCGAGAGAATACTGAAGTAAGCGTGTGCGGCGTTGCCGGGGCAATATCTTTGTCATCGTGTTTGCCGACCTTTCAAAATGCCTTATTTTAACTTCCATATGGTGAATACTGGCAGAATGGGCTTTGTTATTTTTACCATTATTTTTTTTATTAAAATTGTCTAATAGCCACCATTATCGATGTATTACCTTTAGATCTATAGATGTTTTATAAAGAATCACGGGGTTGGGGGAACTTCGCTAATATCCTAAACCTAGCGTAAGGATGTGAGAACAATTTCTACTTCTTTGCTAGGTCCAACCTCACTTTATCATTGTCAACAATGTACTTGGAAACAAATACATTTACAATTAGAAGTACATATTGTTGTACTATTAAAAAATCAAAACCATTTTCTATTTCATGCAATTTTTCTACACGAGTTGCTAGGCCAACCTCACTTGTATGTTATCCACCATGTACTTAGAGCTTATAATACATTTAATTAGGTATATATTGTTGCAATATTAAAATCAAAACCATTTTTTATTTCATGCTTTGTAACCATTAGCGACATCAATCTTGGACACGAACTTGCAATGCCAGTAAAGAGTAAAGTTACGATAACCTTCAAAGAAATTGGTTTTCATTATTTCATTGATCTTGAATAGCACATATCAAAGTGCTTTGGTATTAATTGTAAAAGCAATTTTTCTTGAAAAAACATGCACAATAAAGGTAGAGAACAATAAGAGGAATGTGCCAAACAATCTGTGCGCTTAAATTCTTATTATTTTTGCTTGAACTCATAAACATAGTAGTGCTCATTTCTGATATAAGGATATTTCTAAGAATATCAAGTTAAATTTTGTGGCAAATGGCATTAGGCAAAATGGCGATGCATAGAAACAATAAATGGCTACCGACAAGTTAGATCCAAACATTGAGAAAAACAAACATTCTTTAAAATAAAGCATGATTTCTTATCTCAAATGTAACTTCGTCTAAATTTAGTTAAAGTGAAGGAAGGTTTTAAAGCAAAAAGCCCAAAACTTTAAGGGGAATTTGTACATTAACATGACATATCATGCATGTATATGCAATCTCATGCACATATAGCGGTGAATGCTAAATGATGCTAAGATGAAATGGATTACATGATTGATTTACGGCTATTAACCTTGATTCTTATTAACACTTTCACGAGCTAGAAATTTAATGTTGAGACAATTTTCAACCCGAGGAAACGACCGAGAAATAAAATATGAGGCTTGAAGCTACTAACAAAATCATGATAATACAAAATATAACATCATAGTGAATGGAGGTCTAAGATAGAAGAAAAATATATGAAATTAAGACATTAAATAATAATACCTTTGAATTGGCAAAATGAAAATAACATATAATACCACTTGAATTGGCAAAATGAAGCGACCTTCATATACACGATATGGCGCTGACATATCACGAAGTGATATAAAAAAACTTAACATGCATAAAAATAGCGGAGCAAATAATGAAATAAATCGGCTACCTTGAATAAAGAGTAAATGAAACTCTAACTTTGTTTATGCCTTATTCGAGATAGACGCTAGGTCTGCAGACGTCAGCGTGAATACATATTTCAGGAATTCGATATTCAACGGACGTTATCGAATATCGCTTTTATAAGCATTTACCTGGATTCACGATGCCCACGTTGCTAGGCATAAAGTTGGAAAAAGGAGGATGAAATCATTCAAAGAGGTTAAATCGAGCATCTCGGTGGCATTTGGACCACCATTTCTTGTCGATTAGTAAATTAAAAAAAAGAATAAGTTATGTCTTTCTTTTTCTCTTGTGTTTTAAATTGCAAGCAATTCCATGGGTCTATAATATAAAAATGTTCTAAGAACATGTACTTTGTATGATAATCTTGAAAAAATATATAGGAGGGATAAAGTCTTAGTAGACCTATGTAAGGTCGTTGGCATTAAAACTATGGTGACCATAATTTATGGATGTAAAGTGTTGTCGGACAATTACGTGCATAAAAACACCTTTAAATTTTGGAATGAATATGATTTATCTTAATTAAAGGACTTCTAATCCTCTCTATTTATCCAAAATTTTCAGCTATGTTTACGTTGTTATATAGTCCTTAAATGGTGCTTTATATTTTGCACTCATAGAATCTGAACACTTAAATGCCTAACAGCATTTATACCACCCGTTTTGGAAGATCTTCAATGGGGTTGGATTGCATTGCAATCCAACGGTCCCTGCCCTTATCTAAGCGATTTGCAAACCAATGCGGGAGTACAGTGAGCTAAGAAGAGATAGTATTAAAATTGCAACAAAACAGCGGGGACAAAGCATTAAATGGAGTTATGTATGTTCACATTACATTGAGTTTCATAATTGTATGATTGTTGGAAAGCAATCGCATATTGCTTACTATTAGAAAGGATAGTTACAAATATGCTACTATTAGAAAGGATGAGTTCTGAAATATTCTCACATGGTTGCTATATTTTTCTTTCACTATTCTTCTCTTCCTTTTCCATTTTATGTGATCTATTTTTTCAACTATTCTTCTTCCTTTCCCATTTTATACATTTTGTTCATGAAAGAAATGATCTATCAGTCTTTGGGTTTATGCACTTGACTTAGTTAAAATGCTAGTCTCTTACCTGAGTTGGTGACTTACATCATTAGAATTTAATGCCTTTTCACTTCTTTATTGTGTCAGTTGATTGTCCCACAAATTAAGATACACAAATTCATCAGAAGCTAGACTTTACATTATGGAATATAATCAATGCATGAATTAGAATAGAATAGAATAGAATAGAATAGAATAGAATAGAATAGAATAGAATAGAATAGAATAGAATAGAATAAAATAGAATAGAATATACATTAATGTCCACCGTGCCGAGGCCCCTGGACTTGTGTAGCATGTTGAGCTCCCTAAAGAGCGCTCTTAGCACATCATCTTTGTTATGATATAGCCTTTAGAAAAGTGACTTTTTTTCTATTGTTACCCGGTATCCACTTTCTTGACCCATTAGTAGTGCGGTGATCGTGCGTTATCCAATCGGCAAAAGGCGAACAATTTGTATGGGGTTTATGATCCACTTTTTGATAGGATCATATTACAAACCCTCTTTCCTTTGTAGTACTTCTCGTATACGGTCATATTCCACCGGATGCGTCACCCCAAATCACCGGTGTTTCTGTTATTGTCATCGGAATGTATCTTAGGTTCCATCCATTATATTTACGTACACATCTCGATGTCCATTTTATATGAACTGTCGTTAATCATGTGGTTCTCATCCTCTACTCTCCCATTTGTCCAGATTACGCATCAATGATTATGCAAGCCATTTGATACAAAAATCTTTTTTGTCATAGCGATTTTCAATCTTTTATCGGTTATGCGATTTTCCATAGTACATGCATGTCTTTGGAACCATTTGGACCCCTTTAGATGGCAAAATCTCCTTTGAAGATCATTATTTCTCTCTAGCTAAGTTAGATATTTGCATACTAAAGGAATCTTTGCGTTTAAGAAATCAACATGCTTTGCCAAAAAAAGATTTGTGATACAAGGGAAGTTCTTTATATACATTGGAATCTTCTGATTAAAAAAAAAGCATGGTTACAAAATCTTTGAAGGCCTTTTAACATTGAAAAGATATACAATTTAATTGTCATCACCTTGTATCTAAGCGCCCGCGTTAATACCATCGATGGCGGAGGTCTAGGTACAAAATTTCACGTTTTCGCAGGAGGTGCTTACAAATTGATAATTAATGCATGAATGGGGAGGCAATTCATCATTTGTGGAATAATACAACCTTGAATAAATACAAACATGCATAATGGGCTTTAGGGAACTCTTTGTAATCCGCACCATCATTGCCTTAAAGAAACAAATAGTTAGGTTTTATCTAATATAAATTATGAATCTGCCGATACAATGCTTTGTAGCCCTCGGTTCAATCATTTTATATGATATATAGTTGGTCAAAGGCTGGACGGTAATGAGTCAAAACAAAAGCGACCCACCTAAATGTCATATATTCAAATTTTGTCACCCATAGCAATTGTAGATTATCACAACCTCATTTGATGAAGCATAAAAACTTCTTTTATTGATGACTCTATACTCTTGCATGTTTTTCAAGTCTTAAAAAGGATCCACTTCAGTTTTAAAACTTTAAACCTTACATTTTACTGCATGAATTCTATCTAATTTTACGAAATATTGGAGCTTGAGGGATAATACCTTAAGAATAGAATAATTACACGAATAGAATTTGGCGGTCACATTCCATGGTAGCCTTGACAATCTCTGGGTAGCCATTTGACAATGCCCAAACATGTAAACCTGTTAGAAATAGAAGAACAGAATTAGCTTTGGCTACATTAATTCGACTAATCAATGCTAACGGCTGGGTTTGGTGACCTTGACAGCTGCCCATTGTTGGGAGAATGGATGTTTATGGGGATTTAAATCTTTATTTCATTTTTGGCACAATGGTATGGCAGGAGTAAAGAGTGATGTAAAGAGAAGATAAATAGGATCTTGGAAAAACGTGAATCTATAGACATCACTGAAATTGAACCACATATTTTGAGTCCACAGCCTTGTTTGACTTGGGGAGAGGGTGCATTCGGTTGCCGCGCCGGCAGGCGCCCGGCAGGTTAATGCTAACCATTTGACCTGAGCCTTCTCAAAAATTTAAAGGTACATTATTACTGGGGTGGAAGGTCGGTGGCAAAATCGGGGAATTTATTTCAGGTACAATGCATTAATTACGAATTTATGAATGTCTTGCGCCCTTTGCAAAAGCCCCCGACTACTGTTGCCATGGGAAGACGGGCTGAAACTCGGTGGTGGGCCCGTTCTGGCGGCTTCGGCCACGTCCAAAATTACAGCGGACAAAACTTCGGCCCCAAAAGCGCAAACCAGCCTAGAGCGTGGCAACCCATAGGGTTCGTTTGGAGGCCCTCTCCTTCATCAGTTGGCGGATGCTGCGCCCGTGTCTTTGATATGAGTGGGGGTGTTGATCTACGGCATGGACCCTAAAATCCCCGGTACTTGCCTAATTTCTACGAAGGCTGGGGAACGGACGAGGCGACCTCCCCTCTCGGGCAGAGTGATTTGGCTCGCCATTGAATACCGAGAACCAGGCGTGCCAGGGGACCAAGTTGGTACCGACCTCAAGAAGCGCCAAAGTAGCTCATGTCCCCAACATAGCCATCAATTGGCTGGGGTGGATCTGGGATGCATGGAGTAGATGAGTGTTTCTTTCCTTTGCAAAACCGACCTTATAACTTGCTCCCTAGGGTAATTTAGCCGACCCCGGACTGACTTGAGATTGATTGCCATTAGGAAGCCTCCGGTGCCGAGAAACGACAAAATACGCGGTTTCTACAAAGGCAGGCCACCGGGCCTTTCAGCCCAGTTTAACAAGTTCTCGGACCGATCGGAATCTTTGGGCCGCTTCAGAAGGGGCAGCCTGTCGGAAGGAGATCAGCGGTCCGGATAGAGGAGGCGGGCTCCGGGAGAGGTGGTCATTAGCGTCACGGCCCGTGGCTGCCGGGAAAAGAGGCGCCTCGGGAATTTTGGATCCCGCCTCACGGGGTGCGGACTCTCCCCTCTTGTGAGGAGCCACGCAAGGTCTGGCCTCGTTTGGCAGGGAAGGTGCAGCTCGGTTTGCCACGCAGCGGGCTGCCGGCCGGATTCTATCTTAACCCAGCACGGCCCTGGAGCCTTCTGACCTTCTCCAAAAATTCCGAAACTGGAGACGTAACGGTGATGAATTAGGAATCCGGCGAAATAAAATTTATTTTGTTTGTGCCATTATTACGAATTTATGAATGTCTTGCCCGGCGCAAAGCCCCCCAACTTCTAATTGCACATGGGAGGAGGGACGGGGCCCAAGCTTCCGTTCAAAGTCAGTTTCACCTTGCTCCTCATTTCACCGTATGACTTCGATATCCCCGTAGCGATTGGCTTCGGCTTTAAAATGCAAACCCACTTAGAGGTTTCGTTTTGGAAATTTCTATATCCGGTCGGTAGCGGCGGTAGAATGTTGAATACCCGAACCGGACCCTAAATCCCAGGAAGTTGCTTGCCGGGCTACTCCCAGGCCACGGGGCCGGATGACCTCCCCTCTACGGAGGCGTGATTTGGCTCTGCCCGATGGACTCGAAACGTCGACATTGCCACAGGGATAAGTTCCGGTGGCGAAGCGACCCCGACCTCAAAGCCAAAGTAGCTCATGTTCACATCACACTCGTGATCGATTGGCCTGGATGTGGATCTTTGGATATGCTCATTGAGAGCAAGAGTGTTTCTTTTCTTTTACCAAAACCGACCTTGTAACTTGCTCCCCAGGGTAATTTACGCCATTCGGCGATTTAGCGTAGAAATTGATTTGCCATTCCGGGAGCCTCCGGTGCGGCGATGGCTCTCCCGCGGTTTCTCTGGTAGCACTCAAGGGACTCCGCGGCGGTTTGACAAGTTCTCGGGAGGGCCGTCTGGAATCTTTTAGGCCTTCGAAGAGGGCCACAGACTGAGGAGGATCCTTGATCGGATAGAGGCTTAGGAGCTCAGGAGAAGTGTTGGTCGTGGCGTCACGGCCGAGGCCCGGCCGAGAGCTGCCTCGAGAACTTTTTGGATCCATATCACGGGATGGGACTCTCTTGTGGGGATCACAAGATCACCGGCCTCAGTTGACTTGGGGAAGGGTGCCGACTCGGTTGCCCTGGCGAACGCCCCGGCCGTTCTAATCTTAACCCTTTGACCTAGACCTTCTCAGAAATTAGAAAATTGAGTAGTGTCTTTGCGGAGATGAATTAAAAGGGGATCAATTTGCAAAATCAAGAATTTATTTTCATTCAATGCATTAATTACGAATTTATGAATGTCTTGCCACTCTGGCATGCGCCAGGCCCAAACTCCGTTAAGTCGGTTCCCCTTGCTCGCATTCGGCGCCGGCTTCACCGGTATAATCCCTGTTAAGCAGATAAAGAGCTGCGTATACGAACTGGCAGCACGCAGGGTTTACGTTTAGGAGGCCACTATTGTCGGTCGGGGATAGCGTAGATGTCTTGGCGTGGAGTGAAGTTGTGCGGCCGCCCGGTATACGGACCTAAAATCCGGCTGCTTTTACGAATTCCTCTCCCAAGGCCACGAGGACCGGATAGGCGACCTCCCCTCTCACAGGCGTGATTTAAACCTACGCCAATGGACTTCGAGCGCCGACATTGCGGGGAACAAGTTTTGTGGCAAAAGACCACTGACCTCCAAAGCGAAAGTAGCTCATATCTTGCACCTGCGTGATCCGATTGGCCTGGAATGGTCGTCCGCGTAGGTAGATGAGTGTTTTAACTACTGCAAAACCGTGTACCGGCATTATAGTGCCATTCTGGGCGTGACAGCAAGAGTCGGTTAACCATTAAAGCCTCGATTAGAGCGATAAAACAACTGCGATTTCTACAAAGTAGACCGCCGGGGCGCTCCATGATTTGACAAAGTTATCCCGGGGCCGATCACGGAATCTTTGGGCCTTCAGAAGGGGCCTGAGCGAATCAGCGATCCGGATAGAGGCAAGACTCAGGGAGAATTAGTCGTGGCGTCACGACTTTCCGCTACGGTACCGAGGAAGAAACGCCACCGAGACTTTACGATCGCCTCTGGTCAGGACTCTCCCCTCTTGTGGGGAGCCACCGCAAGGTCACGGCACCGTTTGGCTTAGGAAGGGTGCGGCTCGGTTGCCATAGCGAACGCCCGGCCGTTCTATCTTAACCCTTTGACCTAGACCTACCCGAAAATTCCGAAAATTGGGCTGTGTCGCTGGGAATGAATTAGGGATCCAGCTTGCAAAAATCAAATTTATTTTCGTACAATGCATTAATTGCGAATTTATGAATGTCTTGCCACTGCAAAGCGCCCTCGAGCTTCTAATTGCCACATCGGGAGGGAGGACGGCCCAAACTTCCACTCCCGGATCGGTTCCCTTGCTCGCGTTCTCGTATGACTTCTCGACCAATCCCAAGTGCAGCGGACCAAACTTCGCCCCCAAAGCGCGCCAAACCCTTACGAACACGGCAGCCCACGGGTTTTACGTTTTGGAGGCCCTCTCTGCTCGGTCGGTGGGACGCTGGCGGCGGGATGATTGTTAAGGTGGGGGTGTTGGCTTGTGATACGTTCCAGAATCCCGGGAGTGGTAAGCTAGAGATTTCCTCTCCCCAAGGCCACGGGGGACGGACGGGGGCGATCTCCCCCTCGGGAATCGTGATTTGGCTCTGCCAATGGACTCGGAGAACTGACATTGCCACAGGGACCAAGTTGGTAGTGGCCCGAAGACCACCCGACCTCAAGAAGCGCCAGTAGCTCATGTCTAGCACACTTTCGTAGTCCAATTAGCCTAGGATGTAGTCTTAGGACAACTGTCGTGGAAGCGTGAGTATTCTTTCTTTTGCAAAGCCGACCTTGTAACTTGCTCCCTAGGGTAATTTAGCCATTCAGGACTGACTTAGCAGGAAGATCGATTTACCATTCCAGCTCTCCGGTGCGAGCGATAAAACAACGAGGTTTCACAAAGGCACGGGACTTTGACAGGATTCTCGGTCGTCACAGGTCTGCAGGCCTTCCAGAAGGGTACAGAGCGGAGGATCAACGATTCGGATAGAGGCAGATGCTTTCCGGGAGGAGTGGTCATTAAATTGAAGGACGGGATCAGATCAGCCTCACAGGGTCAGGACTCTCTCCCCTCTTGTGAGGAGCCATGCAAAAGATCACAGCCTGGTTTGGTGGGAAAAGGTGCAGTACTCGTTTACCCGGCTCAGCGGGCTTTGAACTCTTGCTGGATTATTCTAATGCTAACCCTTTGACCTGGACCTTCTCCAGAAAATTCCAAAATTGGGTTGTGTGCTGGAGATGAATTAGGGATCCGGGCGGCAAAAATCAGAATTTATTTTGAGTACAATGCATTAATTGCGAATTTATGAATGTCTTGCCAGCGCAAAAGGCTTCTACTTGCCACATCGGGAGGGAGGACAGGCCCAAACTTCAGCGTTCAGGGTTCCCCTTGCTCGGCGTTATTCTGCGACTCTCTTCTTGCTTCCGTCCCCAGTTACAACAGAAGACCAAGTCACCGACCCCCAAAGCATGCAAACCCTTCTAGAACACGGCAGCCCACCGTTTGGAGGCCCTCTCCTTGTCGGTCGGGGCCGGGGGATCTTGTCTTGGAAGTGTCTTGATGTGGAGTGGGGAGTTGGTGTTGGCCTTGATGGACCCTAAAATCCCGAGAATGCGCTTGCCTTTCCTCTCACGAGCCAAAGGGGCCAGGGGCGGGCGACCTCCCCTCTCGGGGATTGATTTGGCTTCTGCCAATGGACTTCGAAACGTCGATTGCCATGGGACCAAGTTTATTGGCGGAAGACCCCAGGGACCTCAAAAGCCAAAGTAGCTCATGTCCATCACACTTACACCTGATTGGCTGGGATGTGGACGTGGAGGATCTTGAGTGTTTCTTTTCTTTTGCAAAGCCAGGCGGCTTGCTCCCTAGGGTGTTCGCATTCAGGACGTTTCCAAGGGTCGGTTTGCGATTCCGGAACCTCCACAGTTGCCGGCGACAAAACACTGCGGTTTCACCAAAGGCCGACCTCAGGGACGCCCGCGGTTTGACAAAGTTCTCCCCGGGCCGTCTGGAATCTTTTGGGCCTTCCCGAAGGGGCCACGAGCGGAAGGATCCAGCGGTCGGGATAGGAACCGAGCTCGGGGGGGTGGTCATTAAGCGTCGGCCAGGGGAAGCGGCCCCGAAGAGGGATCAGAGGAACTTTTGGATCCCGCCTCACGGGGGTCGGGACTCTCCCCTCTTGTGAGGGATCCACGCAAGGAATCTGGCCTCGTTTGACTTGGGGAAGGGTGCGGCTTCGGTTTATACGAGCATTTTGCCCGGCCGTTAATGCTAACCCTTTGACTGGACCTTCTCAGAAAATTCCGATTAGGGCGTGTCTTCGGAGATGAATTAGGGATCAAATTTGTAAAAAATGAATTTATTTTACATTCAATGCAGTGATGCAATTTATGAATGTGCTGCTTACTTTACTTAAAAGCGCCCAAACTGATGCCCCCATCCTTTCAAAATAAAAGAGAAAAGCAGAATCTTGTATATGCGATAATAAGGCTATCAAAAACATCACTAAATCGGTTTGGTTAGAATAAATTGTCCAAAATACCCAAAGATACCTAAGGTGGAGACCAACCTACTTTTTAGTTTCCAGGTTAAGGTAGTTAAAGATCTTGGCAGTGGATATAATTGTTCTGCTGGAGTCTATCATGTATGATATTACAAGAATCAGTAATTCACCTGAGACGATACCAAAAGATGAACCATGTAAACATATATATACGTATGGCCATCAAAGAGATTCTAGAGCAAAATATCCCACCATAAGTGGGATATAAAGGTGAATTGGCCCATTGGTAAATTAAAATTCCCACCGTTTTCAATGTTGCATAAGATGCAAATGGGCCATAGTGAGCCGTACCCAGAAAATGAAATGCGTTATATGAATCTTTGGTTCTAGAGAATCCTCCTGAGTCATTCCTTGGAACATCAATGAAACTCAACCTTAGTCCCATTTGATGATGTGTAGAAATCTCACGAGGCATTTAAAACATTTCCCTAAAAAATGAAAGTAATAGTGTAGACATTCCTCATGAAATGATGGTCTAAAGTGTCTTTTCCGCATCCTCTTAGACCCTCAAGTGCTACAATTGGATTCAACCCAATGGTTTGTGTGGTGAAGCGACGTAGTCTACATTTTATGGGCGTTTGAAGCGGACAATCAGCATGAACAGTAGCATTGCTTCTCTCAGAGTGAAACGTTAAAGTAACAAGCTTCTGCTCTTACAGTGCCCCTTTCGGGAAGCATGTCAATGCTTTACTTGTTCAAAGGCGAGGGCAAAACCAATGACTATTCACCTTGAAAACATTCCAAAACAGCAAATCATAATAAAAGGTATGTTTACTAAGAACTTTATTCTAATAATGCTGACGCAGCCAGACCATTAGAGCTAAGAAGGCATTCCTGTGGCTGGATCTGTATAACAACTTCATTATCTGTTTGGCTAAATTATAATCTACAGGCGAGACCAGACCGCCCATGCTCATACATGTATCCCAAGTTAAAACATGGCATAGACATTCTGTTACCAAATGAGCATGAGCATAAGCTTCAACAGTTCATTCAAATGCTTTCCAATACCCTGCAAAACACAGGAGGAAAATGAAATGACGTTTAACATCAAATGATGATTAGTGTGTTTCTTTACAATAAAATGGACTTCTCATGCTTTTGTTTAGAAGCATATCTGACCATAATAATACGCATCTAATAAGAAAGAGTAGCATGGTATTCGATAACTGATGCATGCGCCAAAATTACCTCTCAGTATCTGTGCAAAGCCTGATGTGATGAGAGAAAGTGTCATCTTTTTTTTTTTCTCTTCTTCTGCCCATGGAATCCCCTCTGCAGCATATAGAAAAATGGTCTCATTTAAATCCACCTGGTTAATATGCTAAAGATAGTAAATGTTTAGATACATAAAGAATGCCAAATGCCCTTGCATGCTCTTGAGTGGATATATGAGTAATACCATCCTTACTAATAATAGGATGATGACCAATAACAAGTAAGAGTTCTAGAAACATTCACCAGAAAATGGAAGTAATAGTGCAGACATTCCTCACAACAAATGATAGATGCTTTTGCATCCTTTGGGCTTTCCTCTTGAACCCTCAAATTGCTGGATTTCACTAATGGATTTGTATGGTAATGGAAACCTGAGATAGTTTGTTTAGATGTAGAAGCATGAGCAAACAGACAATCAGCGTGAAGAATGTAGTATTGCCTTCTCCCATTGACGTGGTCTGTAACCAGCTTCTGCTCTTTGATGATTAGGAAGCATATCAATATCTTTTACCTGTTTCAAAGACAAAGACAACAATATTCAGGATTACTACACTTCGGCTTGGCGACCTTAATTTTAGCATCTAAGGTGCAAAAACATTTCCAAACAATTAAATGATAATGTAAGGCAGCGATATATTTACCAAAGAACTATTTTGTCGCTGAAGCACAGCCAGACCAGTAAGCTAAGAAAGGCGAAAAGCATTCCTGTGGCTGGATCTGTCTCAGCAGGACTACATTATCCGTTTGGCTAAATGATAATCTACAGGCAAACCACGCCCATGCTTGCTTATCCCAAGTTTAAACATAGGCACCAGGCATTTTGTTCCAAATGAGCATCTTTTAGCTTCAGCAGCTCATTCCAAATCATTATCAATCCCTGCAAACTTTACAAGAAGGAAAATGAAGCCAATAGTTTGGAACATCAAATGATTAATTATTTCTTTTGCAACAAAACGGACTTCATGGTTGTTTCTGAAATATATCTGACATCCCTTGTCACATCTCCAATAAGGAAAATAGCATGCTCATGCTGCCAAAATTTAGGCTGCGCTGATACCTCTTAATTATCTGTGCAAAGCCCACGGCTTTGCCCTATGCAGAGTACCTTCATCTCTGTACTTGTTTAAAATCCAGGCTTAACCTCTGTAACTTGATCCTACTGAAGTCTGGAAACCGAGAGAAATCTCCTTTGCCATGTTTTCTCAAAGGAAAATCGCCCGTTCTCTTTCTTGGGAGGGCCATGAAAGGACAACTCACATCCAGTGTAAAATGTGCATCAAACATAGGGAAAAGCGTGGAAACAATGCGGCAGATCATTCCCTGTGCCAATATGAGATATAATAACAAGGGACAAAACAAATGAAGTATAGCGGGGCTAGGAGCAAATAGAATTAAACAACCCTACCTCTGCATCATTTTTCATTCTTCTGCTCTTAGCATAGTTAATTCCGATTGGTCAATTGGAATGCTATTTCCTATTAACGCACTGCATCATTTTTGGGCTCGCTGGATTAGAAGCCTTTGATACATCATGGCCTTGGTCCTGAAGGTGGTTGGGGACCTCAATCCAGATCCTGATATGGCATCAGAATATAGATCATGGGGCCTAAACCATGTCCTCTTGTCTGCTCTCTACTTCCGGCTTCCTATGCAGATGCATCGTTTGTTAGGAAAGACTTATATAGAAGACTAAAATTCATGATTTCACATTGTCCCTGACATTTGGCTTTTTGCATTCCTCTATTGAACAACGCTACGTACTCCAGTGCAGACGTGTCATCATAGTCCTTCTATCTGTTAATGAAGCCATGAAGCTACAGATATGGCATAATCTACCATACATTGTCCAAGGCTCTTATGTGTAAGATTAAATGACAAGAAAATGTGCATTTTAGTGGATATTAGAGGTATTGTTACTTACGTTGTTATACTTGCACTTAAAATTGTTATTGTTGTTGTTACGTTACTTGTTGTTGTTGTTGTTGTTGCGCGTTGCGTTGCTG